>JAOWBN010023623.1:0-10538 GCA_028565015.1 Pinguicula moranensis
TTGCCGGAAAGTGAGTCTAGCAGCTCCTTCTCTTCATCAGGGAGTGCTCCGGGTAGAGGTCTTCTATTTGGGGACTTTGTGGTTCACGTTTTCCACCGATTTTTGATCGGGTTCTTTGGAGTTTCCGGCGTGTTCGTCGACGTCGGCGGCCAAAAAGGTTAGTATGGCTTCTCTCACCATCTATTACACGAATAAACACGTTTTGGGTCTTTATTTTGTGGTTAGACCGAAGTTGAAAATCTTCGGTAAGTTTGAAATCGGCCCGTGCGATCTTACATTAATGACAACGGAAACCTAAATACATTAAACATTCCTTGCAAATTATTTTACCTGAAAACTGCTCTACCATCTATCAGTACAGTCCACATCTACCTATTTAGGGGTGACCAAAAATCTATCTTTCAGTTTAATGACAATGTTTAGAACCTTGTGGAAAATAGTGCGGATTGTTTGGCCACTTCTTTGAAAGTCTGTTTGTAGAGTTCTATTCCTTTGGTGGTGTGCTAATGTATGTAGGAAAATTGCAGTCTTCTCATGAACGAGAACGTATTGGTCGTCCTTTAGTCCGCCTTTCACTCTTGGGATTCTGCAAAGTTCATTGAATGTGTTCTTCTTGTGCATCCTAAGGTTATGGAAGAAGTTTCGGTTGATTCCCTTTGTTAGTCTCTCCATAAATGTTATTTTCTCATATATTTTATTAAGAATTTCTTTTCCAATTTGCCATCTTCACAACCTCTCTTACCAAGCCATTGATGACCAACAAAACAATCCACAAAAATTTGAGGAAGACAGCAAATTTTCTACGATCCATGACAATGTTGGAAACCTAGCAAAAAGGGGCCTCACCAGGTATAGATGTAATGTCAACCAAAAATCAATCACGTATTCCAAAGAACAAAGAGGAAAGCCTAGATTCGATAACTATACACAATAAAATAGACAATTCAACGAAGTAGCAAGCATGAGTTTGGAACAAAAGCACCAAAAGCTATTTGCAAGTCCAAAACAGGGAAGATCATCTGCGGTGTTTGAGCGGTGAAAGACGAACTGAAAGATTTGTGTTCGTAAAGACAAGAAGCGGGGGAGGAAATGGAGCACAATTTGGCTGTTCACCAACTCTAGGAATGGGAATCGAATTCGGAAGAGAGGCGAATTGGCGATTTAGTTGAGGGAGTTTAATATATATAATGGCAGTTCGTCGTAAATATTGGGGGTAAAGTAGGGGTAGACATGAAGGCATTGGGAATACGCGACCATTTTTCAATCCACCCAACTTTGGGCGGATTGAAAATCCGGATTAATGTGGCTACAATGTCAGATACAAGCATTGTAATCCCACGACCCAAAAGCAAAAGTGTGGGGTACCAAACATCTTGTGTGTGTGTAAATTGCATGATTCCTCCATTTATACCCTGATTAGCATGCTACCAAACTGGCCCTAAGCCAATTACTTGGTACATATGAGCCTGCCAAATTGAAAAATGAGTCGGGGCCCAATATTATTAGTAGATCCTCCAAGTGTTTGAAATCCTGGAGGCCTAATAGGTGAAGCTGAATTATATTTTGGAGATTGGGGCCCCACAGAACTAGATGAATAGCTATTGTTCCGAACTCGGTTAGACCTAGCTAGCGGTAAACATTCGTATGCAGAACAAAGGAGTAGCAGCTTGACTACACATAACTTCTCCAGAAATAGTAGTTGGAGTGAGCTACAACTTGACTATTCATTCCTTCTCCAGAAATAGTAGTTAGAGTAGCTACAACTTGAAAACTCATTCCTTCTCCAGAAATAGTAGTTGTATAGTATATTGTTTCTTTTTCTTCGATAGACCGGTCCGGCGCTCCGCAGCTTAAGCGGAAATGAAAGAGTAGGGTGAGGGATAAGGGGGGAAGCCTCCATTCCATCATGCCACCTCTCCCATCACCATGGATTTGATTTTTGGCACTGGATTCATCCAATCCGGCTAGTCAGTATAAGTTGGAAAATCAACCTCTTCTTTCCATCTCTGCACAGTGGTCACCGGTGAGATTCTGGTAGAAGAATCGTCTGAATCTTCAGAGGTATAGATAGAGTACGTCCTTGTACCTGATTGGATTTCAATATGGCTATGAAGGGGGCGAGAAAATGGGGTACTCAAAATTACTCGTCCAGATCTGAATTGCTTTTGAGACAAAGTATCAAGATCCACCTAATAAATTTCCCAAGCTTTCTCGTTATTGTTGGAAAATCAAGTTTCAACCGTCATTGTGCCTGTGGTCTGGAGCAGATCGCACAAGGATGTGAGAAATGTAGATACCATTTGTTCTTCCACAGAGAGTGCACCAGGTTTGTCTGTTGAGTTGAATCAGAATGTAATACATGGACTTGGCTATGTGGCAGCGGTAAAGCGGTTAGATCCACCTTGATTCGACGGCTATGTTATAATTCTGAATTGTGTTGTGAGATGTTGTATTTGAAATTACAATTGTTTTAGTGTCTATACGTTTGTTCTTTAGTTGGAGGTATATGAGTTTGCGGCAACGTAGATGTAATGTGTACGGGAAAATTGACAGAATGAAAATCTAACTTTTCGATTCATCATGTGTTCTTGAGAAGTTAGTTTCAATTCTTCGTTCCAAACCAAAACACGTTGATCTATCTACGTCAAAATGGTATCGGAGCAAGGTTATTGTTAATTACGCTTCCAACAATGTATGTTGTCACACTGTTAACAGAAAGTGAAGATAAATTCTGAAAAGGAAGAACAGACGCGATGAAGCGCAAGCAGCGACTTGAAGAATTTATGGAGGAACAGCTGCAAGTTCATGGATCGGACAGTCCAGGTATGCAGTTGGTTTCAATCCTGCTAAATGAGACCAATTTCTTAATATGGAAAAGTGCTGTGATTTCTGCACTTGAGGCTAAACTCAAGGTTGGTTTTGTCTATGGATCTATAACTATGCCAAGTGAGGACTCTATTTTGTTTGTGAAGTGGAAATGAGCTAACAGTCTCGTGTGTTCCTGGCTGCGTGGGTTTGCAGCCTGAATTGATGAAAACTTACATGTTTGTCAGTGATGCTAAGAAGTTATGGTTGAGCCTGGAGAAACGTTTGGGAACCACTAATCTTCCCCATCTGTTTGAGTTAAAAAGAAACGTTGCAATGCTTAGACAGAACAGTGCCAGTATATGCAAGTTTTTTGGAAAGGTGAAAACAATTTGGGACCAATATGAGCAGTTGAGGCCGATTCCGTGGATAGAAGGAGAAGTGGGAGAGCTGCTGAGAAGAAGATATAATGTGGATAAAGTTATGGATATCCTTATGGGGTTAAATGATGCGTATGAGTCGGAAAGGGGACATATAATTCAATGTGATCCACTTCCAGATGTTGATAAGGTATACAATATATTGATCACAACAAAGAGACAAAAGCTGGTAAGTAACAGTATCACAGCAGCTCATGACAGCATGAATGCGGCAATGATGGCTAAAAACAGTGGCTGGAGAAAAGAAGTTAATGCAGGGCAGAAAGAAGATAAAAGTTTGCTAAAATGCAGTCATTGTTCCAAGAGTGGGCATAAAATAAATGAGTGCTTCAAAATTAAAGTATCCAGAAGGATGGGTGGATAGGAGGCGTGATAAGAGCAATCTAAAGTGTGCTCACTGCACAAGAACTGGACATACAATTGATGAGTCTTTTAAACTCAAAGGATACCCTCAAGGTTGGTCAGATCAGAAAGGAAAAGGGAAACAAGGATGTTCTGCTAACCAGGTTTATGAATCAGATGAAGGAAAGAGTGGCTATTGCCCACTGGATATGAAGAATGATGGACTGAGCAGCATGTATGAAGAATTAGAGAGCATGCAGAAAGAATTACAAAAGCTGTCTAAAGACAAATATGGGGCTGGACAGGGTGAAAGGCACATGATAAACATGGCCCACTATGAAGATTTTGCAGGTACGAAAGTTCTTTAGTCCATTCTCTCAAATAAACGTACTGAAATTATGAAAAATGAATGGATTGTTGATACCGGAGCAACAAACCATATGTGCATAGATTACAATGCATTGTCAAACATTAATTCTTGAGTTACTGTTCATACGGACAAGGAGTTCTTATTTCCTTCTTGTTCTTGACATTATGAACTCAGTTTTAGCCAAGGCATGGGATAGTAGCACTTTCTAGGGCATGATGTATCCCTTGGTGAACCTAGAATAGTTATTTTGAATGTTTAGCCTTTTAAGAATTTATTAAAATTGTTTGATTTCATTGTGATTTATTGTTTACTTGCATTTGTTTGGCCAATAATTGTTAGTTCATTAAGCTTAGTTGGAGGTCGAGAGACAAAGACTATGCTATACTTGGTAAAACCAACGTTAATTGTCATAGCATGAGAATGTCTATGAAATTAGTGCTACCTTGAGTGAAATTTCTAAGTTAAAGCCTTCGGTATGGTCAAGTGGGAGATTGACAGATGAATGCTTACATATTAATAGAGAGTTGCAATTACTCGAGAGAGATTAACAACTAAAGGAGGAAAATACGGTAGACAATTAGATAAATAATTGAAAGGTTAAGCTGAGGAAAAGCTTTCCAAGGACATCAAGTGGCAAAATCAATTGTCCTAGATTTCTTATCCTAGTGAAGTTACTATTTACATTTAGTTTATTAAACTCAAAAAGACCAAAAAAAGACATCAGTCAGAACATTCTTTGATTTCAGCACACAACTCAGTATCTTCACAGCCTACAACCATTTCAAATTCATATCACTTGCCATTAAATCATGTGGGCAAAAATAAGAAACACTGAATAGACATTTACCTCCTCCATGCCTAGGTTCACCACCTTCTCCTCCAGTGCGCCCAAGTCATTGACTTTCATTTTGTTAAGTAGCGTAATGCTGGATATAGTCGACATTGGCTTGATCACCAAATCGTCCGTAATCATGTACGTCACAACTTCCTTCATGATCCCGACTCCAACACCAAAGGTCACATCAAATAGTGGAGGAGACACATATGTAAGTTCTTTGAGTACTCCAGATGAAGCAAGTTCAAGAAATACCTATTTGAAGTTCATGCACTTCAATTGAGCACACACACAGGACATTCACTGAACACAAAAAAAAGATGCTCACTAAGAACAAAATGACGTTCACTGAACGCCAAAAAAAGGACACTAATTGAGCGTAAAAGGACATTCATTGAACGCAAAAATGGACGCTCACGAAGCGCATCAAAAAAAGACATTCCCTTAACGCAACCAACAGATCTTCACGCTTTCAAAAGAGATCATCGAAAATAGGAAGTTGATAAAAAGTGCGCCAAGCTCATAAAATCACTTAGTTGCTCTAATATTTGTCGTTTTTCAGCAGGAGTCATCAAAGACTAAAGGAAAGAAATTATGTGCTCCAACATCTCAAGGCTAAAAGCCCATAAATGTTCCAAAATCTCGAGGCTAAAATCCAATCAAATAGGCAAGTCAGGCCTAGAAATCAATTGGTGCCCAAAGTCTTGAAGCTCGCTACGTAGCTCATCTAGCCAAGTTGGGCCCACGACCATATCATAGAAGCTGGACAAAAGCTCCACGAAACCAGGCCAATTACACTTTTCTGCTACCAAACAACGATTGATATATCAATGGTGCATCTGCAGAGAAACTTGCCACTTTTCATTCATTTCTAGCATAAATGTTAGATAGGGGTTGATCAAGCGTGTTTGGTTGGTTCTTAAGGCATAACACAATTCTCCATCTTGTTTCTTACCATCTTCTCTATTTTAGGCAACTTTTTGTTGGGTTGCACGCTGTATCTTTGTTATTTTATTTGGAAGTTTGATTGTCTTGTGCAAGAATTTAATTTCCAAATCCACATTTCTTGCTACATACGAAGATTTGTATCACCTTGCTTTTCTCAGAATCTTACAATGGCATCAGACAGTATAGGTGTCTAGAAATTGGAGACGTAATGGCAAATCCTTCTCTCATCTGAGCAATCCCTTATTTTCATGCAGAATGGCCTCGTGCCTCGTGACATTGGCCCCTATGAGAAGCTCTATGATGTCGTCTACAACTGCACTGCCTTCCTTGGAGCCTCTTCCGTCTCTGGTGGCCACTTTTATTTAATCCCCCACTATTTCTCCATTGCAGTGAAACAACTCTGCATCGGACATGGTGTCTCCAATTTTCCTCTCAGTTCGTCCTAGCTACTTGGGGATTTTACATCCCATGGGATGAATGGTTCTTATACAAATAGGCCACTTGTTTATTATGGGCCTCCTTGACCTTATGTTGCTGGACAGATTTATGCTCCTGGCCTCTGCCAAACTCTGTCCATTCTTATCTTGTTGGGCAGTACTCTCATGGATGATATTTTAGTAGGTCACCAGCTGGCAGTCAACCCTATTTAAGTCTGCCTCATTCCAACAGCCCATCCTCTAGTGGACCACCCCATGCTCTGATCTTGTCACATTTCAGTGGTTTGTTTTCCAGGCCCTCTGTCCCAACCCCCAATGGCAGTTATTATGGGTCATTGCATGCTCAAAACCATTCTGTTATTTTATTACCTGCTCAGCCCTTTGCTGCACAGGTACCCTCATCTGGACAGTCACCTAGATGTTCTGGTTCCCTAAGTTCGCAGTCCTCTCCTTGGTTTCTTGGGCAAACTTCTAATGGGCCTCCTCCTATCGGCAATATTCCCGGGCTATCATCTCTTTCCTTTGGATCGCCCTCTTCATTTGTTGCCTCAGGCTTGGTTCCCCTCGCCTTCCAGAACCGAGTACAATGCCCGGCACATGGACACTAATGCATGTGCCCATATGACTTCCTCTTAGACCACTCTCAATCAGACAGCTCCTTGTATTGGTAATGCTTGTATTGTCGTTGGTGATGAAGTACCTTTTTGAAATGGGTCGGGTCGGCCCCTTAATCATTTTAAATGGGAGGCTTGGCCCAAACCGTTTAGCTCATCCCGGATGTCTATCTCTACATATCAGTATCATGGAGCAAATACAAAATTCTTGTTGTTTTAATTCACGTGAATAGGTCCACACGTGATGCGGATAATCCTGCAAATTTCTAAAAATACAAAACCTGGAGTATCTGGAGCCATGGTACATAGACATGGGCATTTTCGATCTAAAACTGACCGATATCCAGTTTTCTAGCCAGAATTTTCCCATGATCGGAGATCACCCGATTTTTTGGCCGAAATTCAGTTCAGACGACCAACGGTTTACAAAATTTGCTCTGATGATTTTTTGGCAACCCGTTGGAACTCTAGTTACAATATGTTTAATCAAACAATTTATTATAAAGATTTAAAGTATAGATTTTTTTAATAGTAACTACAATCATATAGTTTTATACTTGGTAAATCGAAAAAATACTGAAAAACTTTTATATTTGTTAAAATATTTTAATGATTATATCAAAATATTATCTCATATATATAAGGCCACTTCACACCTTAATGTTTCCATTTGTGTTGACATAGGAGAAATGATACAAACTTATGAAAATGAACTTGGTTTACGAAATGCCTTAGAAGCTATAAGAGAAAAATGATATAAATATCTTTTAGATATAACACTACTTAACCTAGTTGCATCCATTTTAGACCCCCAAATTAAATTAGAAGGTTTAACAATATCATTAGAAAAAATATTATAATAGATTTACAGATAAGTTTGATGTACCAATTAAAGATCATTAAGTCATGATTGTGGCTTAAGCGACTTATATTTAGAATATCAAACACGCATAGGTATTACGGTTCAACTTTCTAAGGTATCTAGTGGAGGTAGTTCTAGTGGAACCGCATCATTAGGGATATTTATGAAGAAAATAACCAGTAGGCCTTCGTCAAATCCAATACTTGTGGAACTTGACTCCTATTTAACCACTACTTTTGAGATTTCATAGATCAGAGCAGAAGATTATGACTATATATTTTTCAATATTCTTGGCTGGTGAAGAAGCAAATCACGAGATTTTCCAATATTATCGGCTATAGCAAGAGATGTTCTAGGATGTCCGGTTTCAACGGTTGCCATAGAGCAAGCATTTAGCCGGGGAGGGTACATTTTAAGCGACAACCATTCAAATTTAAGCCTATAGATGTTGGAATATCAAATGTGCCTACAAGATTGGATAGCAATAAAGCATAGAGCTCAAGAACATCAACTCTTTGAAGATTATCCATTTGAACTAAATGAAGGTACGTCATCGGTGAGCACACCAAGCCCAACCGATTATGAATGATCAAATAGGTAATTTAGGTAATAAACTAGAGAACTACGTGGCCTTTCATGTATTTATGTATACATAAATAAATGATACGTAAGTTATTGTATTGTAAATGTTAATTTATTTATGATTGATTTTAAGCTCTTCCCTCCTTTTTTAACTATATTGTAAATGTAAATGTTAATGTATTTTGTATTATAAATGTAAATGTAATTTCATTTTTATCGTAAATGTAATTTTTTTTGTATTATAGTTTATAAACTTATATTTGTAATACTTTTATATACAATATTTTTATGTTAATATGTTTATAATTTATATATAAGTTTATACTATATGTTTTTAACTTATATATAGGTTTATATGTTTATGATATATAAAAAAAATTGCAAATCGCTATAATAGAACAGTGGGTTGGGTGGTATTTATTTAGTTATCTATTTATTAGTGATTTAAGTATATATTATGTATTTATTTATTCAAGTATTTATTTATTTATGCATTTATATAATTACTTAGCTATGCATTTTCTCTCTATTTTATTTCTATTTTATTATTATTATTAAACTATTTATATGTTTTGTTTTGTTTTTTTATATTTTTTATATTTTTTATTTTTTTATTTTTTTATTTTTTTATTTTTTTATTTTTTTATTCTCTGGAGCTGGGGTCTCCACGGAAACAATCTCTTTATCTATTTTGAGATAGGGGTACGACCGCGTACATCATACCCTCCACAGACCGTGTTTCACGGCGGGATTTACTAGGTATATTTGGTTTGATTTATATAAAAAAAAATTGTTAATGTAAGTAAATGAAACTTATAATATATTTTAAGTTTTATATATTTATATTATAAACTTATAAAAAAATTAAGTAATAAAATAATTTTAAAAAAAATTATAAAAAAAAGTTAGTTACGCCGAAGATTACAACCGCATTACAAATCTTGCCGGAATCGTCATGAAACCATGACTGAAACCGGCGGAAATCTGAGCTCCTAAACTGAAAATCATAAATCGACAATCGAACCGCAAACCATAGAAAATTGGATCGGGTCAAAATTGGACAATCAATGTTAGGTTGCGGTTGACATTTTTGCCAACCAAGGTTCGGTAACTGCTCAACTGCACGGAAATCTGTAATCAATGTTTAGACTGGGTTTGAGATATATAATGTTTTTAGAATTGTTGACAATTTAAAAACAATGGAAGAAATAATTTTTCAAAGAACTATAATAGTTTTGTGAGGGTAAAACAAATCCTCTGTTTATAGATTCACACAGACATCACCATAAGTCAAATCACAAATGCATTTTGTTAGCCAGAACAATTGCAGTGATTAACATTATACGTATTGTCGTATTCTCACTCCACAAATCTCTATCTTCCATCTAAATTTAAATTAGCATCGCTCAAATCTCAGGAATTTCATATTGGTTACCGTATCCTTGTAGTTTCCCAATTCTCTTGGTTGCTTACAGAGAAAATAATTTGACTTCTATATCGTGCATAAATTGATATTTTTTATTAAATTATTTCAATTACCAAACTAAAAATCGGTACGGCCTTGACAATTTAAAAACGCTATATTTCCATCATTACTTAGTTTTTTAATTGATCCTAAATTAATTTGACATTTTAATTAATATTTAAAATCATATTACCCTTTTGAAGCCTTTAAAATGTATCCGAAAAATAAAAGCATTTAGGTCAGATAATCAGTTATTTCAATTTTCACTTCACATTTGACGGACTCACGATCGAATTTCCACGGCCATTTCCTCCTCCGCCTCCGCCTCCGCCTTTTTTCCTTCGTCCCGAAACTTCTTATAAATGTCACCGCTGTAAAATTCTCTCGTCCTCGCCACCAACACCAAAGAAGTCACCGCCCCAAAGAAAGTCACCGCGGACAAAATAATGAACGGCAGTCGGAAACAATGGCTGCCGATGCAGGTCAATTCTTTCACGGCGGATCTTGCCAGCCCCTTCTTCGCCAGCTCCTTCGCCGCCTCCCTGTCGTAAAGAGATCCTGTAATTCTCACATTCAGCACGTACGACCCCAACGGGCTCGCGATTTGGCTGCAATTGAACAACGTGGAGTAGTATTTAAGCCCGAAAAGCTCGGAAACAATGGCGAAAATCAACGGCAATTGGGCGCCCAAGCAGAAGCCGATTATCACCGAAGCGAGGTAGAGGCAGCCGGGAAATGGGAATGCCACGAGGAGGAGGCCAATTGTGGATAATAAGAGGACGAATGTCATCATCAATGGCCGGGGGAATCTGATTTTGTCGATTAGGGTTTCAGAGAC
>JAOWBN010023634.1:0-10538 GCA_028565015.1 Pinguicula moranensis
GATACCTCGTGTTAATGATCTGTGAAACATGATCATGCATTAATCCACACACTAGTCTTTATCGTCATTTAACGTTCTGAGTTAATGACATAAGACCAGGGACTTGTTTTAGAGTTTCAAGTATTTCTGTGGAGTTCCACAATTTGAGTCATCAACCCAATTGATCCATATAAACATAAAACTCAAGTAACAAATACCTTTTGTTCATGAAGTTAAATGGCGCACCATCAAAAATGATTGGTGCTATAAGTCACTATTCCAACAATCTCCCACTTCAACTAGAACTAATCAAGTACCTCGTACTAGGCTCGAAATGTTCTATGAAAATAAGTCATCCCTAAAGCTAATCTCTTACATATCGCATACCCATGGCACCGACATGCCTCTCATGCCTCGCTAAGGGGAGTGGTTTTGTTAGTGGATCAGCTGTGTTGTTATCTGTACCTACTTTGCACATTTTGATGTCTCCATTCTCTATGAATTCCCAAATAACATGATAGTTGCGTTTGAAGTGCATGGTGCACTTGCTGGATCTGTAATCCTTTGCATTTGCAATCACTCCAGTGTTGTCACAATAAAGTTCCATCAGATCTATAATGCTGGGAACAACACCGAGCTCATCAACGAACTCTCGTATCCAGATCCCCATCTTGCCTGCCTCGCAAGCAGCCATGTACTCAGCCTCAACGCTGGAGTCAGCAGTGCTATCTTTCTTCGAACTTTTCCAATAGACTTCCCTACCATTGAGCATGTATACATACTCCGTCTGTGATTTTGAGTTATCACGGTCGGTCTGGAAACTAGCATCACAGTACCTCGTAGCTTTGAGATGCTCCTCACCACTATAGATCAAAATCAAATCCTTAGTTCTTCTCAAGTACTTAATGATGTTCTTGACTGCTGTCTAGTGATCCTCCCCACGATCCCTCTGAAATCTAATCGTCATGCTCAACGCATAAGACACGTCAGGGCGCGTACATAGCATGTCATACATGATGGATCCAATTGCTGATGCGTATGGAATCATGCTCATCTTCTCTCTTTGCTAATGTATCCTAAGGAAACTGAGAGAGATGCCATGCGACATAGGCAGGAAGTCTCTCTTGCAATCCTGTATGTTGAATCTTTCCAACACTTTTTCTATGTATGTATATTTACTCAAAACTATGAGTCTCTTTGATCTATTACAATAGATTCGGATACCTAGAATATAGGTAGCCTCGCCAAAGTCTTTCATTGAGAAAGTCGTACTCAATGATGCCTACAAATTTTAGCATGGGAACATCAATCCCCATCAAAAGAATATCATCAACATATAACATCAAGAATACTACCGAGCTGGCACTCAGTTTCTTGTAAACACATGGTTCTTTTGGGTTTATTTTGAATCCCAATTTCTTGACCTCGTCATCGAACCTCATGTTCCAAGTCCGCGATGCCTGTTTGAGTCCATAGATGGACATATTAAGCTTGCATACCTTTTCATCCCTTTTAGGATTGACAAAACCATCAGGTTGTACCATGTACATGTCCTCTTTCAGAACCCCGTTCAGGAATGCAGTTTTGACATCCATCTGCCAAATCTTATAATCATGAAATGGGATTGTTAAAAGGATCCGAATTGACTGGAACTTGGCCACTGTTGAAAAAGTCTTATCATAGTCTATCCCCTCGACTTGAGTAAAAGTTTTTGCTATCAGACATGCCTTGTACACAGTCATGTTGCCATCCATATCAGTCTTCCTCTAGAAGACCCATTTATTTTTTATGAGGTTTACCGCATCAACAAGTCAACCAAGTCCAAGACTTGATTATCTTCCATGGGTTGCAATTCGGATTTCATGGCTTTGAGCAATTCATCGGAATCTTCTTTTGACATAGCTTCGTGATATGTCATGGGATCAATATCGTCAAGAAATATCTAATGCGAACACAAGTTCCTCTTAGGTGCTTGGATCATTCTCCTTGACCTTCTAACAGATTATGAGGCTTGATCTATAGTCTCGCTTGGAACTCACTCTTCTTCGATTTGACACAAAGGCTCTGGCAGTGGGTCCCAACTCCAATAGTTTGAAAGGGATAGAGTAGGAAGTACAGTACGTCCTAATTTTTATCCGGGACTTGAATCATGCTTTGTTTAACCTAATTATCGGTTAGCATGCATTTCCATTCCTAGACATGCAGCTATTGTCCAATGCATGAATAAAGTCTTTATTTAAATAAATAAATACTTTAATTTAAATAATTGCATATCATGGAATTATTTCTGTTGAGTAGAACGACATCTTCATGGTAGGTTTATTCCTCGAATAGTTGGATGCCTTCTCGAGTCTTCATCCTATGTGCTCGAACTAACATATTAACTATACGGGCACATGAGCCTTTAAACTTCGGCATAAACAGGTTGCCGGATTTAAAGCAATGACATAAACATGTTGCCATAAATAAGCAAATGGCTTAAACCGGCCATACCCAAAAAATAATAATAATAACAAATTTTAAATGAGCTATGTCATACTACCCAACAACCTGCAAAACCAAGTTAACACAAGGTACTTGCATAATATATATTAATCAATTGTCCAAATTGAACAATAAATTTAAATTGACCGTACTTATAAGCCAAAATTGGGAATTTTCACATTGTCACTCAATTGAATATATGAACATGAAAATTAACCAATTTAATTATTGAATTAACCATGTATATCCCTAATTGCATAATTTGAGCCATAGTTTTAAAATTTACATAATAATCGATAATTTCAAATTTGTGCATTTTTACAAATTCATGCAATTAAATAATAATTAAAATTAGCAAATTCAATTTCTCAATTTCACAATCAGATATTAATTTGCCAAAAATGATTTTATCCCCAAAACTTTAAATTGATCATGCAATTATTCAATTTAAACATCTAATTACATAATTGAAATCCTAATTCATCATGATCAATACCCAAATGCATGAAATCATGAAAAATGAAATATGCCATCTAGGAATTTCTAATTCCTCAACTTTTCATGCAATCATGTAATTCAAGTATCCAATTCACAATTGAAACCTCTAAAGTACATACAAAAAATATCTTCATTTTTGTTTTTTTCCCAAAAAAAATTGTTATTTTCTTTCTTTCATCAATCAACTTCTCATGTATTTGATCATACAATTATGTAATTCAAGTATTCAATTCTCAATTGAAACTTCTAAATTACAAAACAAAGAAAAACAAAAACCGAAAATCCTTTTTTTTCAATTTTGAAAAAATTGAAAATTGCAACAATTATACTTTAGAAAAAAATAATTTCTTTTCCATTTTGAGATTCTAACAATCAACTACATGAATCCAAGCCTATAAACATAATTAACCAAGACGACTCTAATACCACATTTGGAATTTGTGTATAATTTCAAAAAAAATCTCTAGAATACGTGGAATGTCAAGAAAACATATACACACGCTAAGATCTTTTGGTAATAGCATAAATCTAAACTTATAGGATTGTAGAAAATGTACCTTAATTATGGAGTTGAAATCCTTTTCGAATCCTTTTCAATTGTGATCCCGAAATCCTTTTCAGTTGTCTTCCCAAAATCCTTCTCAAATCCTTTTCAATTGTGATTTAGAAATCCTTTTATGTTGCGATCAGAAATTCTTCTTGAATCCTTTTCAGTTGTGATCCCGAGTCTTCAATTGAGAAAACCTCTAATATGTTCACTCCTTGACAGAATTGAGATGGCTGCCAGACCTTTGTTCATGATCGAGAGAGAGTTACAGATATTTGATTTCTATGTTTTCTAAATTTAAGTCGAAGTCTGTATCGAAAGAAAAAAAGAGAGAGGAGATTTTATCATGTTGAGAACGTGGGAACCGGTGTCAGGTATGAGGTGGGGGAGTTGTGATTTTTCACAACTCCCTTCCCCAATTGGGCTTTCCTAGCCCAATTGGATTAAATTTCCAATTGGAGATTTAATAGATGGATTGGGCCTTAGATTAAATTCCAAGGCCTAATTTGTTACCCCATTGAGTTGGGCCCGATCTCAACGAGGCCCAATTCTTTTATTCACATCCGGGTTGTTGAATTAATCACGTCCGGTAAATTCAATTCAATACAGTTTGGATCTGGTCACAAAATTAATCCATCATATCCCACATAATTAATTTATTATTTCTCAATTTGTCAATAGAGCGACTCATTAGGATCTATATATGAATCAATAATAAATTTATATCCATTCATTTATAAATTTTAATTGGCATCTAGCAATGCATTATGATCATTCGAAACAATATAGATAAATCTTGGTCCTTTATTATTCTCTGTATTATTTCTTTCGTCTTGTAATATCCATTTAATTAATGTCAAGTGTAGGAATGCGTCATCCTTTTAATTTCTTGATCCTCGGTCAATAATTATTTATAAGTGATTATCTCATATAATCACTTATATGAGATCACCAAAGCCATTGAGTTGCAACTTTTTAAACTGCTTTAGATTGGAAGAAACAAGCTTCCATCAAGCCATCTTCAGTTCGCAGATGATACTTTAGTATCTGGGGAAGCAAACTGGGAGAACATTCGAGCCATCAAAGCTATCTTAATAAACTTTGAACTCACTTCGGGCCTTAAGGTGAATTTCACAAAAAGCAATCTCATCGGAATAGGAATGCAGGCAGATCTTACAGAAGAAATGACAGCTTATTTGGGATGTAGAAATAGTTCTTTACCCTGAAAGTATCTAGGTTTACCCCTTGGTGCTAACCACACACGTTCCACAACATGGTCTCCAATAATTCAGAAATTCAAACAGGCTCTCAGTTTGTGGGAACATAAATTCCTGTCCTCAGGTGGAAGATTAACACTCCTAAACTCAGTATTGGCTGCAATGCCCTCTCACTTCTTTGCTTTCTATAAAACCCCTCAAAGGATTATCAAAGATCTGACAGCTATACAAAGGAACTTCTTTTGGAACAAGAAACCAAATAAGAGAACTATGTGTTGGACATATTGGAAGAAGATATACCTACCTAAATCAGCAGGGGGTTTAGGAGCTAGACATATTGGTTTCTTTAATCTAGCAATCCTAGGAAAATGGGGAGCATGACTACTAAATGGGGAGGACAGCCTTGTATAAAAAGTTTTACACTCAAAGTATCATCACAATGGACAGTTGAATGTTGGGGATTATTATGCCTTACCTGCCACTCATCAACCTGCAGTTATAAATAATGGTCAGAGAAGATCATCAGCATATGCATCTCGATGGTGGAATGACATCCAAGAACTTGTTAATTCAGATTGGTTCAGAGAGCAGGTTACACTCCAGGTAGGAAATGGCACGAGATTTAGGTTCTGGTTAGACCCCTGGTATCACAACTATCCTATATCTAATCAGCTCTCCAGGTTGTATAGAATCTCATCTACGCCATCAGCAAGCATATCAGAAATGGGCCACTTCCAAAATGGATCATAGAATTTGCAGTGGAGTTGGTGCAGAATTCTACTCTCTAAGACTTTCTTTCCTACTTGCAGAATTTTACCTTAAATCCTGAAGGGCCTGACAGATACCTTTTCAAGGAAAGTTCAGATGGCAAATACACCAAAATGGCTTACACACATTTGGCGTCTGCGCAGTCCTCTCCATATAACATCCAGGAAGTCTCTTTACTAAGTTCCACATGGAACACACTTGCACCTAAAAAAATACAAATCTTTATATGGAAACTGTTGCAGGATTCAATACCAACACAAGGTACAATGCTGAGACAAGGGTTGCTATCAGAATATCAATCACACCACTTCACTTTCTCCCTTACTTATTTGGAGACTAGACTACACTTATTTTCTACTTGTCTCTATGCGGTACAAGTATGGAAAGGGATTGCCTCATGGCTCCAACTGCAACTCACTGAGGCCTTAATGAACCAGCTCCCTTCGTAGAAACAGTCTCTTCACTATGTCCCTCGGATATCAACCTTCAGTCCTGGAGAACTATATGGTGTGCAACAGCCTGGCACATTTGGTTAGCTAACAATAGCCATTTCTGAGCCATAAAAATTAATCCATCCTTGACCTATGAGTACACCAAGAGAACTACATGGTTGTGGATTAATGCAAGGAAAAAAAGGTTCTTTTGATTATACATTAACAAGATGGATGGTGCAACTGGCTGGTTGTATAAAAAAATGAGATCTATCTGAGAAGTTGCACTCACCTCGAAAAATGAACAAAGGAAGCTTTCATCTGGAGGATATGGTGGATGTTATTGCCCATGAATCAAGATCAGAGTTAACCACAAACTCGAGCTGTCAGATTTTGATGAAATTCAGTCTGGCAGAACACATCCCACTTTATCTAGATGAGATCTTCAACAGAATGTAGATTGTTTCAGAAATGCATCATGGAGCCTCACACAAAGAAGTTTGTACTCCATAAAAAGAAGGAAGGCATTGTCCTTTCAACTGAACATCCTAAAGATTCTTAGCTTTCACTGGATCAGATAAAAGAAAAGCCTTACATCAAGGAATACTCAGCAGCCACTAAGAGATATTCATACTAGGAAGGAGATATAAGAGAATAGCATTAACAGTTATGTGCTCATGTATTCGTCGAAGAAAGAGGTTTGTTGTTATCTCATAAGTGAACTGTATTACCTTGCCCGACGGAACATATCCTCTATTTATTACAGGTATAGCTCACCAAAAGAAAGAAGCTATGTACCAATATTCCTATAAAAAAGGGTATCTGTAAGTTGATAGTCATGATAATCTGTTGGTGAATATTTATCATATATGAAATTTGGCTTATAAAAAAAATTGATTATCTCATAATGACGAATGCATGCTGAACAATCATCAGAGCATCAAGGAGCCAAGGCATATCAACAATCTCGCGGGAAGCGAGATGGATGAATGTATCCTATTAATTATTCATGACTTCTAGCATGACTTACATATATCTTAAAATTATATTTATAGCCCTCGGTTAAAATAAGCGTTTGATAAATGTTTTTCATCTAGAATAACGGATATCTCAGATAATAGAATAAATACTATTTCACCCTACTGATAGCACAAACACAATCCTTACAGTATGTTAAATTTGGTCTTTTCCAATAATGTGTACCTCGTAAACGTATATTTATGTGATTAAATAGATATCTCATATGAATGATCTGTGAAACATGATCATGCATTAATCCATACACTAGTCTTTATTGTCATCTAACGTTTTGAGTTAATGGCATAAGACCAGGGACTTGTTTTAGAGTTTCAAGTATTTCTATGGAGTTTCATAATTTGAGTCATCAACCTAAATGATCCATATAAACATAAAACTCAAGTAATAAATACATTTTGTTCATGAAGCTAACAAGCGCACCATCAATAATGATTGGTGCTCTAGGTCACGATTCCAGCAGGGACTTGGGAGGGGAGGGGTACAACAATAATTTTCAAAATTCTTCCTTAGTTAGCCTTTTTCCCCAAATAATCCATTATTCCTTCCGTACAGGTTGTTTTGTTTGGTTTGTAATTTAAGAAAGCCCGGCTTTTTGGTATCCGTTGACCAAAAGCTGTTAACTAAGATAGCACTCGGTTGTTGGGGCGAGAGTGAATATGACTGTTGTCAGCCTAAGCTAAGACTGACTCGTGTTTAGTTAGTGTTAAAAGGATCTCAGAGTATTTATTTGGAATACTGCAACTCCTTTTATGTCCCGGCCAAATAAAGAGAGAAGATAATTATTTTAAGCTCTTATGCTCCCTACAAAAAGTGACTCGGCTATCAACAAACAAATACAAATCGTAGAGAGGGGAAGACCTATTTATCATAACATTTAAAGTTTTCATCAAAGCAAAGCAAACATTAGGTATCGAGAAAATTTAAAAAAAAATAAAAAAAAATCAAAGTCGAATGTCCAAACCAGTAACCAGGATGCGCATCATTGGCAGAAAATCAATAAAATAAACATGGACTTGGATTCATCTTATAGTTTGGTTTTATGGGGAAAACCAAAAAATTAAGAAAATGGGACAAATTTTTCAGTTTGAACATAGTGTATCGGATTAAGTCGGATCTAATCCTGTAGGGTATACGTGTTCAGATGCTCCATTAGAAATTGAAACAGTCTAAATAAGTCGAATCAACCTATTGAAATTTATGAAATAACTGTAAAAAAAAGTATAATAAAAAGCTGAAAAAGTCCAAATAAATTGAATTAACCAATTTGGTTGACCACCAATTCAGCAAATAAAAAATAATTATATTAAAAAACTATAAATAAAAACTATCTGAACAAGGTCGAATCGTTTGCACACTTTTATGCTCTTTTTTAAACGAAGGCATGTTAAAATTATTAAAATGCCATCAAACTTTTAGAGTGTAGTGATTAACACTCTGAACTTTATATTCAGCAACCTAGGTTCGACTCTTAAAAGCGCTCATGGGGATCGAACTCATGATCACAAGATTAAAAACTTTGGATTCTATTAATTGATCTAAATGAACTTTATTAATTAACCCAAACAAATATAATTATAATATTTTAGGGATCAAATTGCAAAAAAATATTTTACATATATAATTACAATATTCTTAAGGGGACCATACCCTGCCTCTTCCCCTGGTTTGGTTGATGAGATATCTCTTTTTTTTTATCTCAATTTTAATAGATGAGATTAAATAAATGAGATTTCTCATGGACTACCGAGCAAAGAAATCAGATAAAAAAAATGATATTATTGATCTCAGGTCCCCTAAGACAAATAAATATCTCCAATTAAGTTATCTAACTATTCTCCATCTTACACAAATAAATTATAATCTAATCATTTTTTTTGCATGTTAAAACCGTGGATTACTTTCCCCATGTTTGTTTGTTTTTTTTCCTTTTCTTCTTTCGACAAAGTACAAATCCTTTCTTTCCAACTTTCTAAAAAATGCTCTCCGTACAAAAATACTCTCGTTACTACTAGTTCCTTGCTAATCACCCACTCTTTGCCGGACAACTTCAGCGGAGCTATCTTTTTATACTGATCGGGTGTGCTCGACAGTAGGGTACTCTTTGGTGCGGCCTTGCTCCTTGTTGGAGAATTGAGTTCCGGTTGCATCTCCCTCCGATATTGTATAGAAGTAATCGTAGATGGTTCTTCATCTTTTGAAATGGCCATCCTTTCCCACACCTAGTGCATTCCTGGACGACAATAATGTTATGAAGGGTTCCAAAGTAAAGTCAACTCCTGCGGATTGTGTTCATACCATGCTCCTGGAGCTATATCCGGAAGATGTATTGGATCCAGCCCCATTGAGGAAGAACCGACCCCATGGACGAATATCAAAGGCCGTAAGCAAGGAACCAGCCCAAGCTACTCTGTGTCTACATCTTGAGAGGGCAAGCGTCCTCTTTTTCTATCTATTTTACAAACTTTCTACCATCTTGGAACAAGAAAGAAATGTGGCAGGTGTTCTCTAGCTATGGTGTGGTAACGGATATTCACTTGCCAAAACACACTCAAGGATATGAGGCTCGCTTTGGGTTCGTACGATTCAAAAGGAATTCTGCTCCCTTGTTGGAATCTATCAATGGAATTTGGGTAGGTACTCATTAGCTTAATGTAAGTGAAGCTAGTTATAGGATTTGGAGAAGTGAAGATTCCCCAGCTGTTGGTGATTCAAAGCAGCCTCCGGAAACAAAAGTATAGGATAACAAGAGGGGATCTATTAAGTTCAACCTTGACCCATCAACAATTATGTGGCTGGAACGATATCAATTGTAAAACAGAAAAACAGAGAAATAAGTGAAGACACAAGAACCTTTGTTAAATGATGATAGTCGTTTCATTACAACACTCGTATTTATAATATTCATCTTAAACAATCACAAAATCATTTCATGAACAATGTCATAAATGCAGCGTGCTTGTCTGTCTGTTGGATGAGGGATGCTTGTCCCCCATGCCAAACATCATTACGCGTGCATCTTGGCTTTCCTTTTGTGTCATTGTCACAACACTCCCCATCAAGATAGGCAAAAAATATCAAGTAAGTCTATCTTGTTACAAAATCTCTCAAGATTTAGGGAACTAAGACCCTTAGTCTAGAATTCGCTATATGGGCGGTCCGGGCAAACCCGGACCGCCCATTTTCGCAAATGGGTATTACACCTTGAAACCGGATCAGACCGGACCATTTTTTAAATGGACCAAACCCGTATCCGCCCATTTTGTATAAGCCCGAAACCATATCCGCCCGTTTTTAAATGTGTGGATACGGTTTTAAACCGTATCCGTCCGTATCCGCCTGTTTTTAAAAAAATAACGAATTAAACCGTTTAAACCCATTTAAACCATTTTAGTCCGTTTAGATTGTTCGAAATGTTTATATAAACATATATCCATTTAATCAATTTATATAAATATATATCCGTTTAACCATATTAAATCATTTTAACCCGCATATTTTCAAAAAAATAAAATTAACCCATTTTTAAAAACCTCTAAAGTTTAAATTCTAACTTAAGGTTTATAAATTTAGGGTTTA
>JAOWBN010023645.1:0-10537 GCA_028565015.1 Pinguicula moranensis
TTATGTAACTCTTACATAATTTTATATTGCTACTTTTCTCTATTGCAACAAATTGTTAATTCCATTGTTGATTATATATTTTAACAAAACCCACTAGGGATTTTCTGTGTATTCGTAAATCATATGGATATAAGTATCTATCATGCTTTATCCATGAAACAAATTAGAGCAGATCCTAAATCGACTCCATCCTGTTTTGACCACATTTTCTTACAACAAAGTAGTTGTTAGAGATTATATAATGAGAAATGCACGAATTTTCTACGAATATATCATAAGATGATGGTCTCACGTGTTTAACACTAAATATGGGATCCATTATTCTTGTGATATTCGTATAAAAAATTCGTGCGCTGCATCATCTATTGTGTGATATATATATATAGTTAATGTATTTAGCAAAGTTATATTACTCTTTATAGTTGACAATGTTAGAGGAATTTTACTTGCTGTGCGGTTGTACCCAAAGTGAGATTGAGATTAAAATAGCAGACACAAATACGTTGGAAGGAAAATCTCTCTCGTTTTTTCATTCTCTGGTTTTCACATTTTTAATTGCAGAAATGATTTAGCGCACTAATTTAGCACACTAAAAACACACTAATATTTGTCACATCAGATCCAGTGGGTTCGAAAGTGTTAAACAAAGAAAAATAATTGGTCAAACCAGTGAACCCATAATATTAGTGTATTTTTAGTTTGTTATATCACTTCTAATGTCACACCAATACACCTGCCATTTTAGAAACGTGTCGGTTCAACCACCTCGTTTTAAAAAACAAGCTAAACCTGTCCCGCTCATTTTTTAAAAACGGGCGGGGCGGGCCCGATGTTCAAGCCCGTTGCCCCGTGATGGACGGGGCGACTAGCCTGGATTTATTTTATTTTTTAGTTTTTTATTTAATAATTTTTTAAATATTTTTATTTAAAATAAATTCAAGCAGGCGTGCGAGAAATGATATAGCGCACAAAATTTGGATGCACGAAACGCAAGAAAATGAGCGAAATAACCGTTTTATCCCTGTGTTAAATAGGGATGATGTGTTTAACACGAGAACAAAACGATCATTTCGCCCCTTTTTTTACATTTCGTAAGTTCAAATTTCCTGCGCTATATCATTTTTAGACTAAACCAACTGGCTCAAAATATGAGTACGGCACGGACCTATTTTTAAATAGGTGGATTGAGCACGGACCAACAACCCGGCGCGCAGTGCCATTATGTTAACTTTTCTCTAATTTCGCCCTCACACCAATATAAATTATAGCTCTGCCTCCTTGGTTGTTACTCTTTAATTTTTTTTCATGGTTACACATTTTCTTAATATTTGTTTATTAATAAATTATGTATCACCTACGATTTATTTACTACCTCAAATTTTAATAAAATTACGTTTTTCCCCAATAAAACTAATGATGAATTCTTACGTTCGACCTAACTATCCTTCTATCCATTCCAACTATCACCTAAAAATAAGGATTATAAAAAATCAAATAAAATATGGACTCGGATCGGAATTAGCCATTAAATTATCAAAAACTATTTCGTTTTAATAATATACTTTTTTTTCTTTCCCTTGCCCACTTCTAACCAAATCAAATCAAATATACCTAATAAATTTTATCCGTAGGCAGTTTCTGAGGAGATAAGATATACGCAGTTATACCCCGTCATACAAAAGATAAAGAGACTGTTTCCGTTATACCAGAAGAATTGTAAAAAAGAAATTTAATGAAAAAGAAAGAAAAAGAAAGAAAATAAATAAACACATATAAATACTAATAAAATAAATAAATAAATACAATAAAAACAAATAAATAGATTTTAGTCACTTCTCTGACTTCCCTTCCCCTATTTTCCTCTATACTGTTTTCCTGCACAATTCAAAAGCCACTCGACGGACCAAACCAAACAGTCGATTCTGCTCAATTCGACTCGTCGACCAATTTTTGGTCTTCTCTAGGGATCGACTCCCATCCGACGCTTTGAATCCGGAATATCGGTTGCAGGCCTCAGTTCCTGTTTATTGTCCGCCGGTCGGCGAAGCTTATGCGTTGGTACAACTCGTAGAGATATGCATGAACTGGTGAATTGCTTGTAGCAAGGATGCCAGGCATTCCTCTTGTGGCTCGTGAAACTGCGTAAGTCTCTATTCAGCTGATATGCGTTATTCTCCCCGAATTTGTTTGTCAAAGTATTGGCGAGTTTTGCTTTTTTATTGGATGTGAGTGGATTTGTTTATTCGTTATCAGCCTGATGAAATATATATCACGGATTCGAGCTTATAAGGTGATTGTTTCACCTGCCATCTAATTTAGTAGTTTTGAGGATGGAACTGCGAGGCTTATGGTGCCTCTCGTTTTCTGTACTTGGTTGGGCTTAGATGACGTAGAGTGCTCCTTATTTTGAGGATTGAGGGTCTTGCTATTTACTTCTTGATGTAATGACTAAAATGTGCCGGTTTCAGTCTAAATTTATCTATAGTTCACGCAATGGCATTAATCGTATTGTGGCACTTGTAGCATGCCTTCACGAATTCGGAATAGCTCTTTTTTCATTCTATAGCTTTCTACAACACCATCTTCAAGACGTTCGAGTGTGAAACAAAGGTGACTGACTAATTTATCCGGGGCATTGATTTGCTAAGGAATTCTTATTAATGTTCGGTTTTGGTTCAATTTTTTTCGGTGGGATTTTCGAATTGCATGTTGCCGATCTATGATCCCAACAAATCGATGTCATATGTTCCAAGCAAGTGACTCTACTTGACATGTGATTAGAAAGGAACTGAGATCATCGATTGGAACAGGAACTATATTTGCAATTGCAGTTACCCTAGAAGTCCAGATCATATGTGTCGCCAAGATCCTCGTGCACATTTATCCGCAGAAGAGCAAATTGCTGCCGAGGAGAGCCTTTCAATTTACTGCAAGCCAGTTGAGTTGTATAATATACTTCAACGCCGTGCTGTTAGAAATGTAAGTTTGCCCATTTGCTCTGTGTTCAGTCAGGAAGCCTATTTATTTACTAATAATTAACTATTTCAATGTGGTCAAGTGCGGTGCTGATAGTTTCTCAGGCTCTGATCTAAATATGTTTCATTTATGTGCTGGTGTGTTTATTAAATTTCATGTTCTTGTTTCTTTTCAGCTCATGTTCACTGCATGTTTGAAAAATGTTTCTATTATGAATGCTTTATATCGATCTGGTGTCTCTTGCATTTCTAACTTTAGACAGGCTTTCCCACAGCCATCCCTCCTTCAAAGATGTCTGCAATACAAAATACAAGCAAAATACAAGAAAAGGTTCACTCTTTCTTGTACTCTTTATTGCCTTTTCTTTCAAATAATTTAATGAACTTTACAGTCTCTAGCTATTGCAAATAATTTTGAAATGCTTAATATATGCGGGGCTCTGCTCCTATTCCCAGGATTCAAATGACACTCACTATACCTTCAAGATATAATGATGAATCCCGAATTCAAAGTCTATTTCCCTTGTGTATATTGTTAGCAAGATCAGCTTATTGCCCTGCAGTTGCTGAGGTAGTGTAAGAATTTACTTGCTTACTCCCACCCCACCCCAGGGGCAGTTCGTCTTGATGCCTTATTTTATCTTGATGCAGGATTCTGCAGTTTATCGGTTTAGACAAGAATGTATCTTGAGAAAATGTACTGGGGTTGATGTGATGCAACAAAATCAAGCAAATTTTGTCCTTCCTGCAATTCAAAAACTATCAGCAGAAGTCAAATCTAGTTCTCTTTCGATATTAATAGTCAGCTGTGGTATGTAATTTCAGTTTTCTGTTCTTTCTCTGTGCCAATGACTACTTATTGAAAATTTGCATGCTTTCCTTCCTTTTCAGCTGAATTATTTAAAGAGCACGATGATAAGTCATCATTTCCAGGTGAGTTAGTGCGTCAATTTGAATAGTTCACACTTGTTGTGACTGACACATTATAAAGAATTTATCTAATCTCTACATGTTTTGCATTTATCTTTATATTCTCTTTTTAGTGAATAATTCTGATTTCCTGCTAATATGAACTCTGACAGCTAATGTTGGAGGGACCTGCTTCATGGGTAAAATTCCGATGGAGTTACTTCAATTGTCATGGGAGAAGTCAATAGATTTCAGCTTTGGAAATAGAGCTGAGATGTTTTCAACTGTTGATTTGCAACCCTGCTTTCTGAAGGTGATCAACAGAAAGAGTTATTGAAAACATGTTCAGTTGTTGATTCTTCATAATCTAAGTGCAAACTGACAGTACTTATGCACTTTGCTGGAGGAATTAATCAAGAGCATGGTTAGACCTATTGTGTTTGGTTGTCGCTCTTGAATTTTTTCAATTTTCCCTTCCGTTTGACCCACCCTCCCGTTCAGTAATGTTCTCCAACCAATATTTTAGTTAACGATTTCTATTCCGAGCTTTTTATTGTTATAAGTCAACTAAGCGAATCAATTGGAATGCTTGGCTTTTTCTTGAGGTTTGCTTGTACTCGTATATATTTTACATTATGATATGAAAACTTAATATATATCAAGTTTGGACCTCGTGCCTTCATGAGGAGAGCCTCTTGTTGGTGACTCCTAGCTCAAGTGTAAGTTCTAGTTGATAATATGCTGAATGAAGCATCTTTGGTCCGCTGTGAGAACAACCTAGGAATTGATTGGGTTACTTATGTATTGTCTTAATTTCATTCTTATAATAGTTTTCCTTCTGCAGACTAGCTATTTTGGAGAAGAGAAATGTTTTACATTTCATTATCCTCGTGCTGGAGTTCTGGTACATTTCCACTTTCTTCTGATGATAATGATTATTAAAACTAGATACCAGGAAAAAAAAAAGCAAAGTAAAGCATAACTTGGTTTTTTTCTTAGAATTTCTTTATAATGCTTGGATGCTGTTCTGCATTGCTGATTATTGTCCATTTTTGTATCTGCTTTACTGAAGGGTGAGTCTCAACAACTGCAAGTCCTTATTGCAGCAGAAGAACTTGGGGCTAAAGAAAGATCTGTTTATGATTCCTATCCATACAATGGCATTCCTTCCTCTACCTTGCCTCAGATTATCAGGTTACTCCCATCCAGCACTCTTATCTCATACATGATACCTAAGATACTTGCCTGACATTAATTGACTTCATTTTCTTGAAAAACTTATATTCTGTTGTCAATTGCGTACCCGCTCCCCATTTAAAACACTAAGGTGTCAGGTAAATTAGTTCAAGACCAGAGTCATTGAGGACTGCTGTATGTGAGTTCTATTATCATCTCTTCTGAATCCCTTTCCTTCCAAAATAAAAGGATATCAATTTTTCTGGTACAGAGATGAAGTTGAAGATTAGTTCTCTTTTTTTAATCTTTTTGGTTATGCACGGTAACTCATTCTTGGTGCTACATTATCGTGAATTGGCTGACTCGATACTGGCAAGAAAATATCCAGCCATGTATGGGTTTGAAAATATGGAATTTAATTTTCATTATCGTGCACTCACTGAATAGAAATGTTTTTTTTATTCTAGGTGCTGACATCTTTTTTTTACTATTTGTTTTTCTCCCTCCTGTTGGATGACATCATTTCATTTTCTCACCTCGATATATAAACCTTTGCTTTTGACATGATTGAAATTTGACATTCTCAAAGTTAACTGTTCTTCTTTGTCTGTGGTCTCTAGGTTAAGGAGTGGAAATGTTGTTTTCAATTACAAGTACTATAATAACAAGTTGCAGAGGACTGAAGGTAATATAATCTACGCTGCCGCATATCATTTAAAATTGGACTGGTAGCATTCTAACTTCAAGTGCAGTTATATTGGCCTCTGGTTTGTGCATGAGAAACTGTGTTTCAGTAGGAACATTATCATGTTCCCCTTGAGCTTAAAAATTGGTAGAGCTTGACATACTATTGGTATCTGCAGTGACGGAGGACTTTACTTGCCCCTTTTGTTTGGCTAGATGTGCAAGCTTTAAGGTATTTTCCAATTTGAGGTTCTTATGCCCTGTTTCCTAAGAGGTTTACAGGCATTAATAGATTCCTTCAATATTTTGACTTTGGCAGGGTCTCAGATACCATTTGCCGTCCTTTCACGACCTATTTAACTTTGAATTTTGGGTCAGTGTCCAGACTTTTGTTGAAATATTATTTTGTTTTACCATGCGGGAATTACCTTTATTCCAAATAGCAATATGCAGGTAACCGAAGAATTTCAAGCTGTCAATGTATCTGTGAAGACTGATATATGGAGATCTGAGGTCTGGGCCCTAGCTTTTTTCATTGATCTTGTTTGGGTAACATGATTTTAACAATTGTTGATAACATATATGTTTTAGGTGATAGTATGCCGTGATGAAATTAATGAAACTATACTGCCAAACATGTCATATTTGAATGATATTTTAATAATGGATTAGATCAAAATGACTCTATTAAATTCCAGTGCTTTAATTAATGAAGTTGGAAATCAATACATACATGACGCAATACATTTTGGGTCTCAACGGAAACAGTCTCTTTGTATAATTATAAGGGTAAGGTTGCGTACATTTGACCCTCCAAACCCAAATTTGGTTGGAAATATATTGGATAGGTTGTGGGTGTAGTGATTGTTGGCACTATGCCTTGTTAATGCATTGATCTTCCTAATGTAAATTTTTGGGCAGATTGTTGCAGCCGGTGTTGATCCTAAGCAGCAAACCTTTTCCTTTTGGTATACCTCGGTTTTTTGTTTTCTTCGGTATATCTCTTATCTTCATGATTTTTGTTTCCTTTTGCTAATTTGAGATCATCTGAGTTTGACAAAGTTCTAAGGCAGCACGACGCAGAAAACTGAAGAACAAATATCAAAGTTCAATGCATGTTCATCCTCTTGTGTTAGATTCAGAACTGCCAGTATCTGTCAATGATCTTCGGGAAAAGACAGATGGTAACTAAACAATGCAATCTGTAAACTTCTGCTGCCATTGTTTTGCTGTTTGTTCCTCCTATACATACATCTTACTGACTATGTCTGCATCTGTGAGAACTTACCTTTCAGCTGAATGACCTATAACCTCGTCTTATGGTTTTCTCTCATATTTATGAGTGACCATTATAAACCACCGATTCTAATCCCAGAATTGTTTGCTGAGTCTGAGTAAAGGCTTTAGTGTTGATTGATGTGTAGCAACGCATTCACTGAAGAAAATATCTTGTCTGAAATTAGAAGCCAACTAAGTTGATTGGAACAACATAGAATCTGTAGCTTTTTACGTTTCATATAACATGGGTAGTGAAATTTTGGATAAATGGATGTAAATATGGATCGGTTGGAATAGAAAAAAAAAAACATCTCACTTGTATTTACAGCAGAGAGCAGAGATCAAGATGCATCTAGTCCCAGAGTTTCATCTGCCACTGCACATTCATATGCTGACCCTGAATGCGTTCAGTCATTAACTGGGAGCAATCTTGCACCACCAACATTATTACAGTTTGCAAAGACAAGGAAGTTATCAGTTGAGCGCTCTGATCCACGAAGGCAAGTTCAATTTTGGCGAGTTATCTAGAAAGCTGTCAAGTAAACTTAATTGTATCTTTACTAAGAGTAGACGTATGTTTCATTGATTATTGTATCCATATTCTTACATATATCTTGTGTGCCGTAATATGTGTTTAACGCTCGCATTACCTCTCTTGGGAAGCATAAATTTATTTCTAGAAAGTCAACTGACTGCGGTTTAATGTTATCACTCGGTTTCAGTCGTGTGCTCCTTCAGAAGCGGCAGTTTTTTCACTCCCATAGAGCTCAAGTGAGTCATTCAACTATCTTATATTTTATTTATCATTTGTGGGGTGGGGTGGGGGGTGGGGAGTGTATGAAGGTACTTTAATGCACCTTTTCGTTATAAATAAATATAGAATGCTTCAAGATCCACAAAAATGTTTTGGTGGACTCTGATAATTTAACTGTACAAGTGTTTGGATTAAAAAGAATTGATAATTTTTTTGATGGAGAAATTCATCTGCTATTTGTATTCTGTATATGGTTTGGCATGTCAAATGTAGTGAATATTTTATTTGATTGCCTACAATATGGAACACTGTAAAGAGACCATTTGGCGACTCATGCTATTATCTGAAAAATAAAGACCTTTTTATAATACAGCCCATGGCCCTCGAGCAAGTTCTATCGGATCGTGATAGTGAGGATGAAGTAGACGACGATGTTGCAGATCTTGAAGATCGAAGAGTAAGCAATCTCTTCTGACTATTCCCTTTAAGTTTCTTATATTTCATGATGATTTATGTGGTCTGTTTCTGGTGCTATACAATAATTAACATCTGGCCACAAACCATGCCCTGTATGACTTGTATTGGTTCCAGATGCTCGATGACTTTGTGGATGTCACAAAAGATGAGAAACAGTTGATGCATCTCTGGAACTCGTTTGTTAGGAAACAAAGGTGAGAAACTTTGACTATTTCTACTGACTTGGGATTTCATCATTGAGGTCTAATTTTTCTCCTACGGCAGGGTACTGGCAGATGGCCATATCCCTTGGGCTTGCGAGGCTTTCACAAAATTGCATGGGCAGGATCTTGTCCGAACTCCAGCACTACTCTGGTAGCTTCTCTGCTTGCAAAATATGCACAGCACATCTACAAATTCTCTGTGGGGTTATATGTTTGTGATCTCAGTCATCAAGCCGCTTTTATTGTCCAGTTTTCTGTATCATGCGTTTCTTTTTACCACATGGTCCTTGCGCTGTCTAGTTTGCTGAGAATGTCGCATCAGTTTTTTAAACCATCCATTTCTATGTTGTAGGCAAGGGCTGGTTCTCCTTATAATTGAGATACAACAGCCGAGTTGAATATTGAAATAGATCAGCTTGGTTTATGGCAAATTTTAAGGGGGCAGATTGTATCAGGTTTCTTACTAGTCTGGCTGGGGATCAAAAAGATTCATCGTAGGAAAGTCATATGGTTATTTGGATCAACAAAAGGATTAGTACCCTTGAAATATTGAGAACCTAATATTTTCTTATGCAACTTCTGAAACCCAACTCATCCCGATACATACCATGAACGGTAACATTGTATTGTAGCCATGAAATACTTGCTATAGGTTTATCTTTATGGCGATACATGTTTTCCAGAATTTTGGTATCTTTATCCACAATTCCTCTGGACGCTATATGTTTAAGCGTGAAGTTAGTTATCCCCCTTTCATTCTCTACTTCCTTTGCAGGTGCTGGAGATTATTTATGATCAAACTCTGGAATCATGGCCTTCTTGATGCTCGCACTATGAACACTTGTAATGTTATTATGGAGCAGTTGCAAGGTCAAGATGGAGGAGATCCATAACAAACAGTGAGGTATACTCACGAGTTTTCCCTGTTTGGATGTATACCAATTAGTCGTTTTCTTTTGCATGAAGCCGTATACTAAGATAAACGCCATGCCTGCTTCAATATCCATGTTAAGTAAGTTACTAAGTTTTCATGTGTTCAAGAATTTGTTGTATAAACTGTGAACTATTGTTATTTTGTGTATGTAGCCTTGTGATTTTATTAAATTTCAGTGCTTCTATTTAGTGACGTTGTTGAAAGTCAATATATAAAATGGCGTAATGCATATTGGATCACAACGGAAACAATCTTTTTGTATAATTACAAGGGTAAAGTCGTGTACATGTGATCCCTCATTCCTCAACTTAGTTGGGAATGGGAATATACTGGATACATTGTGTTGTTGTTGTAGGCTTGTGACTTTATCCCATTCCTCCAACTATTTGTAGTTTTTATTGAATCAGGTTATATGGATTTATATTAGCAAGGACCTATAAAAAAAAAAAGGATTTATATTAGTAAGGGCCAACATTTGATTATCTAGTTATTCCAACCATTGAAGTTTTGTAGGGTTTAATTTATTATTTATTGGGTAGGTCACTTTTCTTTTCTTTTTTTGATAATTAAAATAATTTTTTTAAATGGACTTTCGGAATAAAGGTAACAATGCGATTATGATTTAAATCTTGCAGCTCAAGCAAACTAACTCCTATGATTATGTGAACTCCATCTTAATTAAGATCCTCAACCTTATAAATTACTTCTTCAAATAAATATGTACACTTTTTCCCATGTTTTTAATAAACCAACCAATGAGGAAATGAGTTTTCACGGAACCACTAATTGCGTGCCAACTGGCAATGGTGTCAGTTGCCACTACACATTGGAGATGGAGGCCTGGCCCAGGAGGACGATGCAGGGCAGGCCAAGCCCCTGGCCCCGGTCCGGCCTTCACCATGTGAATAACTAAAACACTTGATTCAAATAAAGTTAATTTTGTTGTGGAATTATAAATTAAATATCATGTTATTTTGGGACATGTGCTCAGATGGAGATTGTACGGTTTGTAACAGGAAAGTCGCCAAAATGTTATCAATTGGTGGTACTAAGGGGCTGTTTTGCGCAGCCTTCTTAAAATTATAATCTGCTTTTAATAACCTCGACTTACGAAATGAGTGTTTTGCGCAGCTTCTTCTTCTACTAC
>JAOWBN010023666.1:0-10537 GCA_028565015.1 Pinguicula moranensis
CTTGGTATAAATTGTCTTGCCTAATTAAAATATTAGGCCCCAAAATCTCTTTTCTTTAATTAATTTTCCTAAAAATTCATAAAGCAACCAGAGTGAGATTTATACCAAATTTTCATTAAAATTTACTAAAATGAGTCTTTTATAATAGTCAATAAGTGTAAAATCATAACAAATAAATAGGTATATTTGATTTGCTTCAAGAGGCTATTTTCTGAGATTAGTTTGTAGCGGAGTTTCATGGGCATTGCCTTCGGCACATCAGCTAGATCTCTAATCCCCAGTCATCCCTCTCTTGCTGGTCTACACATCTTTTTCCAACTTCGCTAGTGCAGTTTGGGTTTACCATCAGTTTCTCCCCAGAAAAAATCAGCTAGCATTTTCCTTCTCTTTTAATGCTCCCTGGGGCAGCTTCAAAACTGAAACAAGATGCATAGATAATCTAGCCATTACGTATTTAATCAGTGTTAATCTATCTCCTTGAGTCAGCCTACAGCCTTTCCAACCTGCCAGCTTTTTCCTAATCTTTTCCAACAGTGGTTCAACCATTTGTCTTGTGAGCCTACCCGAGTTCAGGGGTGCCCCTAGATATTCCATTGGCAACGAGCCCTCTCTAAATCCTATGAATTTCTTGATTTTTTGCTTCCTTTCCTGACTTATGCTCCTAGAAAAAAATGCAACAGACTTTCCTTGGCACACTATCTGGCCTGACCAAGAGCAACTTCCAATTTATATCCCCAATGGACAAGATTAATACATCGTCAGCATACATGAGGTGAGATATGATTGGGGATGCCTATAGGGTGAAGGAACTTCTTGATCTTCCCTTGTTGTATGCCCCTCTTGATCATGCTGGACAAAGTATCCTACACAAGTATGAGTAGCCGAATAGGTAAGAGGACAGGGGATCCCCTGCTGTAGGCCATGGGAGAAACTAGAAAAAAACCAAGACTTATCCCATTCATGGTAATGGAATACCATTGCCCGCGCACATACTTCATTATCAGATCAATCGTGGTTTGTGAAGATCCCTTCTCTCCGAGTACCTCCTCTAGGAATCACAAGTTTACCTTATCATATGCCTTCTCCATATCAAGCTTGATCATGACATTACCCCCTGATTCTTCCTATTTATGGAATGCACCAATTCCTGCGCCAGAGCTATATTATCAAATATGCTCTGATTTGGAACAAATGCACTGTGCTCCTCACTAATTAGTCTACTCATGTGAGTGCTCATCCTACTTGCCATCATCTTTGCCAACACCTTGTACACTATAGTACACAAACTTATGGGTCTGAATTTAGTGAAGCTGTCAGGATTGTCTACCTTGGCAATCAAGGTTATCAGATTCGAGTAAAATATGTGAGGTAAAGGAGCTCCAGTAAAAAATTCTCTAGCTGCCCCTACTAGAATCAGTGTTGTGATGTGTAATGCTAATTTGAAAAACTCAAAGCCAAATCCATCTGTCCATAGGGCAATACTGTTCGGAACAAAGCATCTCTCATCTCTTCCACCGAAGACACCATACACAGCCTCGCATTATCCATCTGAGTTAGCATGTGCTCGAATAGACCTTGTATATCAGGGTGACCTGTCTGCTTGGGAGCATTCATATGCTCCTCAAAGAAACCAACAGTCGCCTCATGGATTTCCTGTGTACCAGTAAGAACCTCACAATTTTGCAGACGCATCTCTGTGATGCTTTTCTTATTTTGTCGGATCCTAAGAGCAACATGAAAGATTTTAGTATTCTTATCTCCCTCCTTGAGCCATCTCTTTCTGGTCATTTGTTCCAGTCTACTTATCTATTTATTTTCCAATTCTTGTAGTTCTGGTTTTGTTGCTAAAAAATCTGCATCTAATTCCTTTGAGAATTAATTCTACAGTCTTTGTTCATCTATTCTAGCTTTTCTTCTAGTTTTCTAATATGCAGCTCAACTCTACCATAGCTCTCTTGGTTCCAGGTTCTCAATTCATGTCTCATTATTTTTAGTTTGTGACCCAAAGTGATCAACCTCACAGGCATCTGCATGGAGTTCCAGGAGCCCTCCACCAAAGGTAAAAACAGCTCACTTGACCCCCACAGATTGAGGATTTTGAAGGGTCGCATCCCATATGATGCCAACCTCTCTTCCAGTTTAACCATTAATGGAAAGTAATCAGAGGTTGTTCTTCTTCGTAGAGGATGGGAGCACCCTGTATTCCATTCCAAGAACCCTTCATTCACCAGAACTCGTTCTAACTTTGCTCAAGCCCTCCTTCTTCCCATTTACCCATTACACCATGAAATGGAATTGCCATTAATTTTAGTTCCACTAGGGTGCAATTTACTTGTGATTGCTTGCTCCTGAACTGTGACCACTTCAAACACATTAGCTGCTTTCCAAAACACCCAGAGCTTCCCATTTACCTCCTCATTCGCTATGCAGTGAGGCAGCTGAATGGTTTGGCCTATCCATTTCATTATGATCTCTGGAAGAAAAGGCTACAATAGCCAGAAGGTTCACCTCTGATAGAGCCCCACATTGATGCATATATCTGTTGGTTTTTTGCTCTCCTCTGTTGTTTCAATATAGGACCTTACTTAACATAAAGTATCGTTTATGATCTTTGAGTCTTGATGCTCTTTTCCTCCCAACAAAATCCAAGGGGTTGATTGCTTTTCTTTGTTTAAAAGTTAGTTTCTTTGGTTGGGTGGTAGCTCTTCCCGACCTTCTGAATGGTAAAACTTAGCCTTTCCATTGGCCTTTGGCCTTTCTTTCTCCTCGCTTTGCGATAGGGTGTGTTCCCAATTTGCCAAAATTTCCTCCATATTCCATTCATTGTGTTCTTACCTCTCCTGATTATTGACTAGCAACTGACTATTTTGTCTCCCCTGTTGTTTACCCAAGGTTGAGTTTCGATTTTCCTTTTCCTTTGGCTTATGCTTGTACACCTTGGCAATTCTTTCTCTTGTAGCCTATAGGGTGTCTCCATGGCATAGAACTCTACCATTTTGCAGATTCAGCGAGGGGAATTCTCTGTCATATTGTCTTGCTTGTGTCCTCCTTTTATTCTGCTATGCTCCTTCTTGAGTCTTTAAGCTCTAAGTCATCTTTGGCTCTGTTTGATCCTCCATTTTCTGTCGCTAGCTGTTGAACCAGTGGTTCGTGGATATCTTCTGCAACCGGTACTGTCCTTGTAATTTTGTCCTAGTCCCACTACCATCTCTTGGAGTTTGTCCGCACCCATGAGGTCCAATGGAGTGGCCTCCTCATAGGGCCTTTCCTCGGCTTGTGTAAGCCGCTTTGTGTGGGCCAGCCCACTATTCTCTAGGACTGGGACTTCCTCATCATCTAAGATCCCGTCTACCATGCTACCCATCTTTTGATTTTGTAGCTTCTCATTCAACCCCACTCCTTGGGCCCCACATGTCGTTGATCTCTCCTCATGAGTCAAGTCCACCTGGTCTGACATTGTCAACGTCTCTTTTTTCTTTCCCCTAAACGGTGGAGTCGACGGATTTGGCACAGCATTGGTTCCCGACTCTTTTCCCAAGTTGATTGACAGTATCATTTCGGAAGTAGTCATTACACCGCCTACGCCATTCTCTGAGGTACGCAACTCCAGCCACTCTCTTGCATTCAATTTTGCTGGGACTTTTCTTACCTGCTCGAAGCTGCGCGTTGGCCATTTTTGCCATTAGATCTGATCCTCCGTCACATGTATCAGAAACTTTTCTGACTTAATCGTTAGGGTAGACGAAGTCACCTCTCTGGCGGGGTCTTTCATTCGAATCAACATCCTAATAGAGTCATAATCATGTATTCACGTGTTCGTTCCTCTACCTGCACCAGCAAGCCCAATGGCACCGTTAGTTCATAGAAGAACCATTTATTCCACACTTCCACCTGAATCCTTGTAAATCGCAACCATCTGTTATTTGGGTGAGCTGCCACAAATGGCGTCCACCTTTTGATTTTCGTAGGTCCTAACTCATGCCATTTGTGTTCCGGTTTCAAAGAATGCCTCCATCTTCAATTCTGACCAAGTTTTAAGCAACACTTGGGTCCCCGAAAGCAACAAGACATTGACGTCTTCCAGCCCTTTCCGATTCCAAATCTCCTTCAAGAGGGAAGTCTTGGACTCTCCTTGCAATATTGCTATAAAGCACGCGTTTAGCCAACTCACCTCGTCCTCCGTAGGTTCAAATGTGATCTAAATGTTCTCTGGGGCTGGTTTTTTGGGGGCAATGTAACAGATTTAACCGTTGAAGATGTTCAACCAAGGAAAGGCATTGAAGTGTCTTCTTTGTATTGGGGCAAGAAAGGCAGGAGGGGCCCACGATCAAAGCTGAATCGGATTCCCACTCGTGAAGGAAGTCCTAGCGTGTGAATTCACTAATGTCTAGCAAGACGCAAGAGGAATGGCCACATTGTAAATAACTTTTGAGTTGTAATCATTTTGTCTGTAAATTATCTTTTGTAGTCGATTAATCGTGTGCTTTAAATGAAGGAGAAAATGTACTAGAAACTTATGAAGGAAATTATAAGATCTTTCCCTCTACTTTACTCCGTTCTCCCCTTCCTAACTCTTCTTCTAATCTCCCTCAATTTCTCTGGCAAATCACTCTGATCTTCTTGAAATAGACCTAATTTCCTTCAGGGTTGTTTCATTGGTATCAGAGCAGGTCAGTTTTCCAACCATATCCTACACAATAGCTCGAAAAAAGAAGAACAAACCACAAATAATGGTGGATCCTCCGTAGAAGATGTCTTATGTTGAAGCCACGGATGAGGCTTTCAGAGTAAAACACGAGGCAATGTCAGGGAAGAAAAAGACGCGTCCCTTGATACCGGAGAACCCGGATCCCCCACCTGATGACCCACCAATGAAATTAGAAAAACAATTCGAGCAATTGAAAGGTGATGTACAAAACAATATGGAGTGAATGCAGAGTCAGGCGGAATTGTTCCAACAAACCATCCAACAGCAAGTTAATTCAATTGCAGAGCTGTTACACAGGCAGAGTAGCCAGGAGTCAATACTGGGAGAACCTCGACTGAACATTACTGCACTTATGGAGTGAAAGAAACATAAGGTCTCATTGAAATTAATACGCACACCCTGATGAGGAAAGGAGTTGTTGAAGATGATGTGGAGCTTGAAGATTATGAGAAGATGCGAAGGGCTAAGATGCCATATAAGGATTTCCCGTGTTTTAGTGGTAAGAATCCTCGTTCGTGGATCGAACGATGCATGGGGTTCTTTTCCATATACACTGGAATTTAGTATAGTGAAAGAATAGAATTTGCATGTGTACACTTGGATGGTGATGCAGATTTTCGGTTTAGAAGCCTTAAGTATAACAAACCGAAGGTCTGGGAGGATTTTGTGGTTGCCATCCTAGTTCGTTTTGATATGGATGATAATGACAATATGTTGGAAGAATATGTGTCTTAAACAAGGATCCCAGGAATCTTTACATGATCTATTGAGGCGTTTTGACACAATGGTGACCTCAGTCATGATTAGGCATCTTGAATTTGGAGAGGAGTTTTATAGAGAAAATTTTATAGGTTGCCTACAACCGAAGCTTCGTTCTGCAGTGAGGTCCTTCCTACCAAATACTTTACTGGAAGCCGTAACTATTACTAAGAGGCAAGAGTTTGTTGTGCATTCGTTCATTGAAAAAGTTGTTGTTGGGGACTCTTCAAGGGTAAATCCTAAGAATACTTCCAAACCTGGTACTCAGTTAGTAACCAGACCGAAACCAGGACCATTACAGACCAAAAGGAAGTATATTACTGATGCTGAAATGAAAGAAAGAATGGAGTAGAAGTGCTTCAAGTGTGGAGAGCCTTTTGTACCCGGCTATAGATGTGCCACAAAAATTTATGCTATGCATTCTGAAGCTGAGCCTGTATTCCTGGCAGTGGAACCTGTGAATGAAGAGAGCAGCAGTGAAGGAATACTTGTTGAGGAAGAGGCTGATGAAGGTAGTCTGTCTATCCATACTATGAGTGGAAACACCAGTTTCACCACTTATCAAATTAAAGATCATCACAAAGGAGAACCCCTGCAAATATTGATTGATGGGGGAAGTACCCATTGTTTCCTGGATGAAAAATTTGCTAGCAGGCTAGGATTCTCTCTGGAATACGCCAAGCCCATGGCAGTCGAAGTAGCAGATGGAGTTAGAAGAATCAGTAAAGTAAGGTGCAAAGATTTCAAATGGACTATGCAAGGACATGAGTTCTCTTCTTCACCAAGAACCTTTCCTCTGCCTGGTTTTGATTTGATTGTAGGAGGAGACTGGTTGATGAATCACAGACCAGTAGTGTACGATTACAATAATATGGTGGTAACATTTCAGGTAGAGGGACAGAGCTGGCCAGCGCAAGCAATTAAAAATGCATTAGAATTGGAATGTATTTCTATAGAAGCAATAATCAAGAGTGAATTAGCCGTAGTAACTGGCAGAGTCTATATGATGAATAATGGTGAGGAGAGTGAAGTAATGAAAGCTGAAATTCTGGATGCAAGCACATGATGTTCTATGTATACTATACAACCGGATGGAGCAGTTCATATCCAATATGCAGAAACCTCAGAGGAACCTGAGGACTTTAAACTTTGCTTGAACCAACTGCTTAGTGAGTTTGCTGATATCTTCCAGGAACCCTCATCACTGCCCCCAATCAGAGGAGTTGAGCATGGAATCACATTAGTGCCTGGAGCAGTTCCCAGAAAACAAATGCCATATAGAACTCCACATTATCATAAAAATGAAATTGAAAGAATTGTTGGAGAACTTCTGAAGTCTGGACTGATTCAAAGGAGTCATAGCCCCTTTGCTTCACCTGTATTGCTGGTCAAGAATAAAGATGGCAGTTGAAGGATGTGCATAGATTACAAGTATTTAAATAGCCTTACGGTGAAAAGCAAATTTCCTATACCAATCATTGATGAGTTGTTAGATGAACTCTATGGTGCTAAATGTTTTAGCAAACTGGATTTGAGATCTGGTTACTTCCAGATCAGAATGGTAGAGAATGATGTGTTTATGAATAGCTTTGTGCACACCATGGACAATTTGAATTCTTGGTTATGCCCTTCGGATTGTGCAATACACGTGCCACTTTCCAAGGACTAATGAATCAGGTGTTCACGGATTTTCTCATGAGGTTCGTGTTAGTATTTTTTGATGATATACTTATGTGTAGTAAGACCTGGGAAGAACACTTAGTCCATCTGAAAGTTGTGCTAACTGTTATGAGATTAAATCAGCTGTATGCAAAGAGAACAAAGTGCTAATTTGGATGTATTTCAGTGGAATATCTGGGGCACCTTATCACTCAAAGTGGAGTAGCAACTGATCCTCAGAAAATTCAAGCAATGAAGGACTGGCCAAGGCCAAGTGATCTGAAATCTCTATGTGGATTTCTTGGACTCACTGGCTACTACCGCAAGTTCATTAAAAACTATGGTGTCATCAGTAAACCCCTGACACAACTCCTCAAAAAAGACTCATTTTATTGGGAAGATGAAGCAGAACGTACCCTGCAGTCCCTGAAGGAAGCAATGTGCAGAGCTCCAGTTTTGAGGCTGCTAGATTTCAAACAGACCTTCATAGTTGAAACTAATGCCAGTGATAAAGGGGCAGGGGCTATATTATCAAAAGAGGGCCGCCCCATTGCCTACTACATCCGTGTATTAGGACCTAAACAGCAGTCTTTATCTACTTATGAGAAAGAACTGTTAGCTATAGTACTTGCTGTAAAGAAGTGGACAGGTTATCTCCAGGGTGTGTCATTCATCATAAAGACTGACCAACAGGCCCTCAAGTACCTGCTGTAGCAACGGTTGCACACCCTTTTGCAGAACAAATTAGCAGCAAATATTCTTGGATGCGATTATACAGTACAATATAAAAGTGGGGCTGAAAATAAGGTTGTAGATGCTCTCTATAGGTTTGGTTCGGAGATGAAAGGAAATTGCCACAGTTTGTCTATCCAACAAGCTGACTGGGTAGAAGAAGTGATTGATAGTTATGCCCAAGATCCTCAGCTATCAAGTATCCTGCAAGATAAGGTTGTAGATGTAACAGCATATCCCCAATACCATTTACTGGGAGGATTGCTAAGGTACAAAAACAGAGTTTGTGTAGGCAGAGGAAATGAGTTGAGAACAAAGATTATTGCCTGCTTCATGACTCACCACTGGGCGGTCACTCGGGTATATAGGTTACTTTAAACAAAGTAATATTGTATTTTCACTGGACTAAAATGAAGAAAGAAATAGAGCAGTTTGTCAGCGGTTGTGAAGTCTGTGCAAGGAGCAACCAGATGTTTCAGCTCATGCAAGTTTGTTGCAACCTCTGGAAATTTTGTCTGCCCCTTGGTCCAGCATAGGCATGGATTTTGTAGAGGGGCAACCATGATCTGAAGGTAAGGATTTAATCATGGTGGTTGTGGACAGACTTGGCAAATATGCTCACTTCATAGCCACGATCCATCCATACACTGCAGAATCAGTTGCCAAAATATTTATGCAGCAGGTATACAAGTTACATGGACTTCCCACACAAATTGTGTCTGATCGAGATAAGATCTTCACAGCAGGTTATGGACTGAGTTGATGATCCTCGCAGGAGCTAAACTTGCTATGTGCTCCTCTTATCACCCACAGACGGACGAACAAACCGAATGGGTGAACCGCAACTTAGAAACTTATCTACGTTGCATTTGTTCTCAAAAACCAAATTCATGGAGCCGTTGGTTGCCTTATGCAGAGTATTGGTACAATACCTCTTACTATACCAGTATTCGGATGATGCCCTTCAAAGCATTGTATAGGTATGAGGTAAGACATATGCCAGTACCAGTTTTCTCAAAGAATACAGTGGAAGCAGTGAAAGAGTTTTATAAGCAGCGTGAGGTGGTGCAAAGTCTGCTGAAGGAAAATTTGGAAATGGCCAGGAATCGAATGAAAGTTTATGCTGATAAGAACAGACAGGAGCGACATTATCAGGTGGGTGACAAGGTATATTTGAAGCTCAACCCATATAGACAGAATTCGGTGCAGTTTAGGCGCAATATGAAATTGTCGCCGTGCTTCTACGATCCATATACAATCCTGGAGAAAATCTGCCCACTAGCATACAAGCTTGATTTACCAGCGGATGCTCGGATACACCCAGTATTCCATGTGTCGTTACTAAAGGGGAAGCTTAAGGATCGAGAAAAAAATTCAATCAATCTACCTAGGGTAAAGTCTGATGGGGAGTTCATTATAATCCAGAAGCTATCTTGGATGCACGATGGATACCCAGCAAACAGGGGCCAGTATAGCATTTGTTGGGACAGTGGTCGGGATCGGTTCCAGAGCAAGCTAAGTGGGAAAATGCTTCTTTTATTTTGCAGAATTTTCCCACTGCAATTCCTTGTGGACAAGGAATACATAAGAAGGGGGAATTGTAACAGATTTAACCGCTGAAGATGGTCAACCAAGGAAAGGCGTTGAAGTGTCTTCTTTCTATTGGGGCAAGAAAGGCAGGAGGGGCCAGCAATCAACCTTCCCATATTCCTCAAAGGCGAGTTTTATTTCCTTCTCCATCCATTCTATCGGGAATTCCAAAAAATATAAAGTGACCCCTTGTTCTCGCAACGTCGCCGCGGCTATCCAATTCCTCTTCCTGGCACGAGGACTCTCGGACTTATCTTGTTGTTTCAATTGCCTGCCCCTTTTTCCGTCACAATAGCCCACGCCTCTGGCGAGGCATTGGCCTCAGCCTATGTTTTGCTTATAGGTGGTTCAGACCCCTCAACCTACATAGGTTACGACTGGTTTAATAACTCATTTTGGGTACGTTTGGTAGCGGATATGTGCTTGGTTTATGTCAGTTTTCCACCAGTACACCCAGTTTAACCTATTGTGACATGCGTTTGGTGCCCTGAGAATTTTTAACCCTGCCCGAAGGTTTACTCCTCAGGCAGGGTTACGATCGGTCAAATTCCCTGATTTAAACCCTCAAAAATTCGAGGGTTTGCCAAAACTAATTCCAACCAATGAGAATCAACTGAGTGAAATGACCAAAATAACCCTCTACCACCGAGAAATTACCAATAGACCAAGTATAAAAAATGATCTCAAAACATTTCCTCCAAATTTCATTTTCCATTCGCGAACCCTAGGCAGAGCACGCGAATTGTTCTCATCTTCTCCAACTTGAAATTTAATCGAAGTCTGCTTCGATTCTGGTGTTCATTGTCAATTCCCTACGACTGCGCTTGTTTAGGGTTTAATCTTGTGGTTTTCATGCAGGATTTGGCAACTTGAAGGCTGTTCCCGAAGTGATTACAGTGCATAGCAGTTTATTTGGGTGAATTCTTGTTTTTTCCCCTCGATTTCCATTCTGTCACGAAAATTTTTCGTTCCATTTGTTAGTTTTCTTCGATTATTCGTTCTTATTTTGTCTCTTTTGTCGGTTTTTGCTGTTTGTGCATTCTATCACGAAGATTTTTCGTTCTATTTGTTAACCGCTTCCATTCAATC
>JAOWBN010023677.1:0-10537 GCA_028565015.1 Pinguicula moranensis
ACAAAATGATTATTATCAAATCATCCAGTATACATGAAACTAACCAGAGCACAATGCTCTAGGTCACATTTAACTAAAAATAAGGATAGGTTGTGGTGTGATGTCATCGAAATGGATGCCTGCCATTTTCTCTTGGGACGTCCATGGCAACATGACTGTTGCGCTACCCATAATGGTTTCCACAACACCGACACTTTTCTTTTTGACGGCATCAATATTACTTTGACCCCTAGCCAGCCTTTGTCGTTGCCTGACTCCAATTCACCCAAGTTATTGTCACTGGCGCGATGCATCCAGGCACTTCAGACATAACCTGTAGCTTACCTCCTTGTCCGTAAGGATACTAGCATCCTCTCTAATCACCCCACGGCTGCTCTTCAGCTCCTTGAAGAATTTCAAGATTTATTTCCGAAAGAATTGCCTGAAGGTCTTCCTCCATTGCGAGAAGTACAACATCACATAGATCTGCTTCCCGGATCCACTTTACCTAATCACCCTCATTATCGGATGAGCCCTATAGAGCATGAAGAACTTCATCGCCAGGTCAAAATTTTGCTACACAAAGTTCATATACAGGAAAGCTTGAGTCCATGTGCCGTTCCCGCAGTAGTTATCCCAAAAAATAGGGCGAGTGGCGGTTGTGTGTTGATAGCAGGGCAATCAACAAGATCATGGTCTGATACCAGTTTTCAATTCCTAGGCTCGATGATCTTTGGACCAGCTACAGCGTGCAACAGTCTTTTCAAAGCTAGACCTCAAAAGTGGATATCATCAGGTGCACATTCGTCTGGGTGACGAATGGAAAATAGCTTTTAAAACTAAGGAAGGCTTATACAAGTGGCTTGTGATGCCCTTTGGCCTCTCCAACGCACCAAGTACCTTCATGCGTGTGATGAATCAGGTACTCTGTCCTTTCATTGATGTGTGCGTTATTGTATATTTTGATGATATACTTGTGTTCAGTCGTACGAACGAGGACCATCTCCAACAGTTGCGGTCTGTCTTGGAAACTCTCCGACAGCACAAATTCTTCTGTGCGAGTCACAAGTGCACCTTCTTCGTGCAACAAGTAGCCTTCTTAGGCTATGTGATATCCAAAGATGGCCGAATTGTTGACCAAATTTAGGTAACTGCAATGGCACAATGGCCACAACCTCAAAGTATTTTGGATGTACGCAGCTTCCACGGCCTTGCTCGTTCTATAATCGGTTCCTCCCTCAATTTAGTGCTACCATGGCACCACTCATAGACTGCATGAAGGGCTTACATTTTTAATGGACAGAGGTTGTTCACAAGGCATTTCGTACCATAAAACGCCAACTCTGCCAGGCACCGTTACTTATCTTTTCGGACTTTGATCAACCTTTCAAACTCCACAGTGATGCTTCCAAGATTGGTATAGATGCTGTGCTCAGCCAACATCACAAGCCGATTGCTTACTTCAGCGAGAAACTCACTAGTGCCAAACTGAACTATTGCGCATATGATATTGAACTACATGCTGTGGTGCAGGCCATCAAGCACTGGAGGCACTACCTATTCCACCAAGAGTTCATCTTGTTCACTGACCATGAAGCACTAAAATATATGCATCACCAGGATAAGGTCTGCCCGTCATGCTGCGTGGTTTGCCTATTTATAGCAATTTACGTTCGTGGTAAAACATCAATCGGGGACCACAAACAAGGTGGTCGACACCCTGAGCCGGAAAAGAAACCTTTTGACAAAGCTACACCTTGAAATTCTCGGGTTTGAGACTCTTCCAACTCTGCTAGCTACAGACTCTTTCTTTGGCCCCATCTTGCAGTACCTTTCAACAGGACCCTATGAAGATTTCTCCTTGCAGAATGGGTTCCTATTCAATGGCAACTTGCTCTGCATCCATGATTGTAGCCTCTGGACGCAAATTATTCGTGAGGCACATGCTGAAGGGAACATGGGCCTGCTCGCACTGTTGCTCGCGTGTCAGTCCTTCTTCTGGCCTTCACTTCGCCGCGAGGTGGTGAAATTCATCCAACGCTGTCATGCGTGCCAAATCGCAAAGGGTAGCGTATCAAACGCCGACCTCTATTTGCTGCTCCCTATCCTGGATCAGCCATGGACTGATTTAAGCATGAATTTCATGCTTGGCCTACCCCGCACCCAAGCAGCTTTGATTGTATATTTGTAGTGGTCAATCACTTCTCGAAGATGGCCCATTTCATCCCCTGCAAGAAAACAACGAATGCCAACAACAACACCTTACTGTTCTTTTGGGATATTTACCGACTTCATGGCCTGCAACGCACCATTGTTTTTTTATCGTGATTCCTATTTTGTCAGCCATTATTGGCGTAGCCTATGGCGGTTGGTGAACACCAAATTAGACTTCAGCATCGCGTATCATCCGCAGGCTGATGGCCAAACCGAGGTCGTGAACCGATCTCTTGGCAACCTTCTTCGCTGTTTGGTGGTTCGGGAAAACATCAAGAGCTAGGACTTAGCACTCAGCAAAGCTGAATTTGCATTTAACCAGGAACTTAATCGCAACATTGGTTTTAGTCCGTTTCAGGTGGTCTATTTTTGCACCCCACGTGGTCCGCTCGAACTCACACCAGCCCCAAATTTTCGGAACCCACACGGCAAGGCAATTGATTTTGTGACAAATCTACAGAACATCCATCAACAGGTGAAACAGCACCTTACCATCACTACTGAAAAATATAAAACTGATGTGGAGGCCCACCGCCGCCACTTAGATATTTGAGGTTGGCAATTTTGTCTATGTCGTACGCACGAAGGATCGATTCCCTCCAGGAGAATTCAATAAGATCCCAACATGCAAAATTGGCCCGGTTGAAATTACGGAGAAGATTAATCCGAACGTGTATCGCCTTAAACTTCCTAGCCACAGCCGGACCACCGATGTGTTCAACGTGAAACACTTATTCCCCTACTTTGGTGATAATTTCGACGATGACGACGGCCTGAATTCGTGGACGAATTCCTTCAAAATGAGAGCTGCTGATGTAAATGCAGAAGCATGCATGGCAGCACTAACAGAAGAATTCTGGCGCATGGAAGTATGCTGCAAACCAAAAGTCCAAGATCCGTAATTGCAGCCAGCATTAAAGATTGATCAGCTCAAGAAGCCTCCTGCCTTTACTCTATTTTATTGATTGTTGCTTTTCTCCTATTTTGGTGGTGTTAATTGCACGCGTGTCTTGTGCAATAATACTGAAGTTCTTTTTTCTATGCAAATAGCTGTTATAAGTAAGTGTGAGAAACTGGAAGAAGGCAGTTGAATTTAAGATTTGAAATGGGTTTGTTTGGATTGAGAATTCTCATGTGAATTCGCATCTGTTCTTGTCGTTCACACAAAGCAAAGTCTTTATCTGTTGGAATTCTTCACAGAATTCTTTCGCTTGTTACTTCCTACCAAGAATAAAAGAGTGTTCAGTTCTCTCTGTCCTCAGGCAAGGTTGAGCAACAATCGTAAGCTACCAGTTTACATCACTATCTTATTTAAGTTTACTATGGATCTAGCCCACTAGGTCTAAATTAGTTAGTATAAATAGGATGTGTTGTTCATTGTATTCCTCTCTTATTCAAGAAGAAACCACAGTGAAGAGAAAAGTTTCTCTTTGTTCTCTCATTCCTCCATTCTTCATCAATGGCCTCAAAACCTACCTTGGTTTATATAACATAATCAGGCGCTCCCTCGAGTGTTGCACTATCCTCTTATCGTGGAGAAGAGACCAAGAGATCTTCTTCTTGATCAACATATACCAAGCCACAAATACATACCTTATCCGCCAAGCTGCAATGAAGAAACAAGTGATCCACATTTTTAAATTCAGTATCACATAAGGTGGCTCAATAGTAATAAAAAAATAATAATTTTAGCAGCTTAAATAATAAAAAAAAAGTTAGACTATTTAAACTGGCTAGCAATTCCAAAAGAAAAACCAACCAATGTGTTATATACCTAAAAAACAATACGTAGCTAAAAACATCGTGGCCAATTATCCATTTTGATTAATCAAATAAAGCTGAGTCAAACGGATGTTAAAAAAACTACCAAAATACAAATCCTTGTACATGATAACATAAAATGCAAAATGAAGTGGGCAATCAAATTCAAGAGTGTTGGAAAGGTCATATGCGATTAGAGTAATCAAATAAATTGAATAGACCGATAGTTGTGAGAAAAATGAGCGCATCACAATTTAATTGGTAGTGCATCACAATTTAATTGATCTATGCCCATTCCACTTCCAATCTCGGACTGCACATTCGAGCCATTTTATGGCGGTGCAGCCGAACTTCATCTTGTTGAGATTTATTAGTTTCTCAATTATGTAATTTTTGAAGATCCAATATGTTTAAATGGTTTAAGACAATTTAGTAATATAGGTGGAGGTTATATAAGACACATACTTGTGTGATAAAACCCGTGTCTCCAAATAGAAGAGAAAAATAGCACTATACAGTTCTGGTTTTATTGACGTTTGGAGATTTGAACGTGTTCCGATCAACCTGATATTTTAAATGGTGTTAGAGGACTCATCTAGCTACATTTTGTCCAAAGGATATTTAATTCCAACGGTTGGATCGTGAGTTATTGGATTTCCAACAGGTTGCTCGTTTTTTAATTTTACACCTTTGATATTGTATTGTAATTCTAGTGTCTTCGTATGTTGTAAGGGCTAGAGATCCGTGATGTGCTGTTGTACTCTTGATCTTTTGGTGATATTGGATTTTGGTGGATCTAAGGATCCCGTGGTTTTTTACCTCTTTCGAGAGGGTTTTTCCCGTAAATCTTGGTGTTCTTATTTTCAGTACTGTTTCATTGTTGTTATCTCCACATTCGAGTCTGGTTATTTGTGTTCCTAATAGATTATTGCGAATTGGGGAGGTTGTTTATTTTCGCTGTGCTATTGAACTTATTATTCTTGTAACTATGTCGCAACGCTGTCCAAGTGATGGGAAAGGAGACTAATAGCGTAGCGGAAAAGGATAAAACGCCTCTCAATTTTCTCGAGTTTCCCACAACGTTTTTGTTTGGTACTGTATTGTCGTGTGTAACCTTGCATGCTTGCGGTCCTCATCCAACCAAGCAGGAGGGGCCTTGATGCTTTTTTCCCTTTTGATTTGCGTGTTTTGTAGTGTTTTAGATCATTCCTCAAAAGAATCTCTAATGCAAATCAGGAACATAGGCAGAATTTAAACCACAACACACAAACTGGATAAGATGGGAGTAGGGGTGAATAGCTTATTTCCGTTCTCGGATAAAAAAAACTGAGAGCAGTTCAGGCATTTCCATTCCCGTTTCGAAATCCCGAAGTCCCAACAAGTATGAGGACTTCGGGATTCTAGAATCACCGAAAAATTTCAGGAGCCAGCACGGACAATCTTGTTCACGTTCCAAAATTCAAAAGTCTCAAAATTTTAGGGAATTCGGAATTCCCGAAATCTAGAATTCCCAAATGGTCATCATTGAGCTTGAACTTGGGTGCAGGTGGGAGCCAACCAATTGAAAGTCCTTTTTTTTTGGAGAGTCCTACTTGCCCCGGGCTTTGCCTATCAGTGCTATTTTGAGATGCTTCAACTTCTCAACTTCTGGTTTATGTAATCCGGTGGCGATGGTAACAATTGCGGATATGGTGTGTGTGGCAACGAAAAAATTCTGTCATCACCGTGTCCAACAACTGTATATCTCTCGTTTGCTCAATGTTAAATTAGTTTATTAATTATAAAGTTTGGTACAAATATATAATAAACAAACAGAAGATCGAGTTAATAATAGTTTAAAGTAAAAGAGACCAGAGGAAGCGAAATAAATAGTTGAAATATTCACCTTCATTGCAATATCCCAATTGATAAATGATATAGCGCACGAATTTCTTGCGCGTGTTGCACAAAAAGGGGTTAAATGATCATTACATGGGTAAAATGATCATTTTACCTCATATTCGTGCATTCGTGCCCTAAACCCTAAACCCTAAAAGTATTGTGCGCTATATCATTTCTCATCGCAATTGGATGCAGACACAGCCTTCAAAACAATAGCAATTATGTTGATCCCATTCAGTATTCTCCTTCATTCAAACTTTTTTTTTTGATAGTTAATTGAGCCGCTAGCTCGGTTGTAGGCAATTTGTGTCCTGTCCCTTGAGCCATCTGCGTGCGCCGAGAGGTGGCAGTCATTATTGGACTATGCCATCGGATACACAACCCCCTATCCAGGTATCCTTCAGGCCCATTGGGGCCTCCAACTAATCCAAGAGTGACAGCGAATTCTCCCCACTGGAGTTCGAACAAAAACGGAACAGCCCTACCCTACCACGTCCACTTCGGTTTCCTGACAATTAATGTACTGATAAAACAGGTCATTGCACGCATCCCCCAAAAACAATCAGAGAAAGAAACACAGAAAAGTGTAATAATAAATACCCAAGATTTTTATAATGGAGAAATGATGTCTGATGAGCGGTTATTGGTTCATTGATTTTTTGCAGTCTTGACCGCATCCTTCAATCAGTGCAGACCCAGCTGTGAATCTTATTGGTCTCCTCGTAAAAGTCCTGGATTTGAGATGACCATTGTCAGTTTTTTTTTTCACTTTTGATTTGAAGCATAATTCCTTTGTTCACTGATTCTCTCTACTCCACTTGTTAGCTGTTGCTACGTGTAGTAATCAAATAAGACGTGGAGTGGAGCAGTTTGCTCTCTTCACAATGCTCTTCTGAACTGTCGAAGCAAAAGCACAGTAGCTGATCTGGGGGGATTTAGGTGCCTTTCTTTTCCAATTGATTCATTTTCTTTCTCATTTGGCTTTGAAGACTCTATGGAGTCGGATCTGTTGAGGGTTTTTCATTTTGATAGTGAATTTGTGATAAATATCAGATTTTTAGGGGGGAGTTTTCCCTTTAATTCTGCTTTTTATTTATGGGCGAGTTCAAATTAGTGCATGCCATCATAAAAACTGTCGCATTTGTCAGTAGCTGGCTTGATTCAGCCCCTTTTTACTTTTGTCTTAGTGGTCCTTGATTCCCTGGGTGAAAATGAATTTTTATTTTCTCGGTTCTCCCTTTTTCAGGTTTTCCGGAAGTGGGTTTGATTTTGTAAGTTTCATTAAAGCCTCTTTTCTGGGAGGAAAAGTATCTGCATTGAGTTGTTTGATTGACTATTATTCTCTAGTTCCTGCCACCCCTCTCCATCTTTTTCTGTTGTCTTTTGCATTTTTACCATCAAATTGATTTAAATAAATTTCAGTGCAGCTTCGAGTGCAAGCTTTTGATTGTATGAGCTTATCCATTTGGCGATTCTGATTAATGATATGGGCTCTGGCTTTGCTTAATTATGATCCATCTCCATTTTATTGTCTCTAACCTGCCTCAACAATCAGCATTTGAATATTCTAGTATGCTTTTGTTTTCATATCTTGTTCTTCAGATCTTACTGTGTACATAACAGATTCAGAGCCTAAACAGAAACATAATTCTGGCTTCGTGATATTGTCCTTGAAATCTTGTTCGATCAAAGATTTTACCTGTTGATATTTGTGCTATGTAGTTATGGACTTGTTTGCCACTAATTGACATGGATTTTGTTACTGCATCAGGGATGAAATTCTTGGTTGCAAGCTGCGGGCATTAGAGCTATTGTAGCAGTAAGACAGTGTGATACTCGTCGGTTTCAATCTGTAGGTGTAGTGTACTCGGTAATGTCTTCAATAACTAGCTCTAGAGCTCCTTTGGTATTACATCAAAATCCTGTGAGTTCTCAGCACTCAGTGAGAGCACATAATCTCAAACCTGCTATGGTGACTGTAAAAATACCGATAGAAAACTTTGATGCCAGAAAATCTTCAGCTGATCATTCGTCAAGTATGCCATCTGGTGACGAATGTTCCAAGAATTCATCCACTGGACATGAGTTATTGTCAGTTTCTGGAGGTCTTGATGCACCAGAGGGTCTAAGCTCTGTTAAAACTTCTTTTGATCATGAAAAGAAAGGGTCTCAGCCAAACAGTGGGCAGAGTTCAGTGTCCGCAATGGCTATTGATGAAGCCAGCAGTCTTGCAAAGACCAGTAGAAGTGTGAAAGGAGGAGAGCGAGGTGACTTAGTTGAGAGTGGAAAGAGCAGTTTGTGCAGAGGGAGCACAGGTAGTGATGTTAGTGAAGAAAGCACTTGTAGCAGCTTTAGCAGCAGCGTCAACAAACCACATAAAGCGAATGATATGAGATGGGAGGCAATCCAAGCTGTCCGTGCCCGAGATGGTGACTTGGGATTGAGCCATTTCCGGCTACTGAGAAGATTGGGCTGTGGAGATATTGGGAGTGTTTATCTGGCTGAGATGAGTGGAACTAAATGCTACTTTGCAATGAAAGTTATGGACAAGGCTTCCCTTGCTAACCGTAAGAAGCTTCTTCGTGCTCAGACTGAAAGAGAGATCCTGCAGTCCTTGGACCATCCCTTCCTTCCTACTCTATATGCCCATTTTGAGACGGACAAGTTTTCATGCTTGGTGATGGAATTCTGCCCTGGAGGGGACCTGCACACTCTTAGACAGAGGCAACCAGGAAAATATTTTCCAGAACAAGCAGTGAAGTAAGTTTATATACTAACCACTTTGAAGTAAAACTGTAGCAGAAATTCCTTGGTAGCATACATATGTTAGTATAGTGTCTTGGATGTCTACATCAAGAATTTTCCTCATCATATACATCCATGTAGTACTTGTGACTTGGCTTCATTCATTAGCAGGCCTCAAATAAAGCTATTGATGATCAGTAACAATTTTTCCTTGAACATTTTTTGTTGTGCATTAACTTGGTTCTCCCTTATTAAGAACTTATCTGCAACACTGATTAAAGAAGCTAGTTGTATATATCTATGCTGTAAAAGGATCTTACTGTCTGAACTATTGGGATTCAGGAGTCTCTATATGATGCCTTTTCTGATTTTCTCTTGCAGATTTTACATTGCAGAAGTGCTACTTTCTCTGGAGTACCTCCATATGCTTGGCATTGTCTATCGTGATCTTAAGCCAGAAAATGTCTTGGTGAGAGACGACGGACACATCATGCTCTCAGACTTTGATCTTTCTCTTCGCTGTGCTGTTAGCCCGACTATTGTCAAGATCCAAACTCTTGACTTGGATGCAGCACAGCACAAAAATTCTATGTATTGTGTTCAACCATCCTGCATTGAACCGACGTGCATCCAGCCATCATGTGTTGTTCCCGCTGCATGCTTTACTCCTCACCTTTTTTCCAGCAAATCCAAGAAAAAAGACAGAAAACCAAGGAATGAAATTGGCAACCAAGTGACACCATTGCCTGAGCTCATGGCAGAACCAAGCAATGCCAGGTCTATGTCCTTTGTGGGAACACACGAATATCTTGCCCCCGAGATTGTCAAAGGCGAAGGACATGGAAGTGCAGTGGATTGGTGGACATTTGGGATCTTTCTCTACGAGCTTTTGTTTGGGAAAACACCCTTCAAAGGATCTGGTAATAGAGCCACATTGTTCAATGTCGTGGGGCAACCCCTTCGTTTTCCAGAATCTCCGGTTGTGAGTTTTGCTGCGAGGGACCTGATCAGAGGCTTACTCGTGAAGGAGCCTCAGCATCGGCTGGCATATAAACGAGGAGCAACTGAGATAAAGCAGCATCCATTCTTTGAAGGACTGAATTGGGCTCTGATACGCTGTGCCACACCTCCAGAGATCCCAAAGCCAGTTGACTATGAAAAACTGGCTGTACCAGCAGTGCAGGGAAGCGACAAGGTGGCTGCAGCGGCTACTGCTGCAGCAACAGATCAGAAAGGTGATAAATACCTGGAGTTTGATTTCTTCTAACATTTGCATTATCTAAGTTTTTCTATGTTATGGAAGAGGGGCCTAGCAGATTGATGCGTGCATCATGCACTGTTAAAGTAACGACAAAAGGTGTTGTCTTTCAATGGACAATGAATTTCGCCTTGTAAAAATGTTACTCGCCATTTTTAGACAAAGATTGTTAAACGGAAGTACATATTTGGACCAAATAGTTAAGGAGTGTGTTTGCAACAGGCTGTACGTTGTAAGATCTGAAGTATTGAAGTTAATTGCACTTTGCTATTTACAGTTTAATACTATGAATATTACCATGCAACACGTGATAGAATCAGTACAGTAGTATGTGTTTGTGCTTTATTATACTACAACACTATATTTGGACACGGTGAACAGAAACTGTTTCTCCGTTGTAAGAACTATATCTTAAAACATCCACAGGCAGGCTTGTCATCTTTGATCTGCAGACCTTGAATGGACTCAGGAGGCAGTAGATCAGTGTGCCTACCAACTGAGGGCGAATCTGTCAGGCTCCACGAAGAAGAAGAGGACGTAGAAGTAGAAGGAGACCCTAGGGAAAGTTCAGACATTTCCTTCCCTTCACATATAATCTTAACCTCACAAGATTCCGGTGCACTTTGCAATATCCGGTCTGCGATTCCATTTCCACCCCTCTTCGACCTCATCATCTTCCTGTACATTCCAACACTCGCA
>JAOWBN010023688.1:0-10536 GCA_028565015.1 Pinguicula moranensis
TCAATAGGGTATCTTAAACGTCTACTTCCGAATTTGTTTAAACATCAAAGTACTTTTTCATGTGAAACGTGTTTTTTGGCCAAGAGTCATAAACAATCATATCCTTCTACTAATACACGAGTCTCACATCCTTTCAATCTTGTCCACTCTGATGTGTGGGGTCCTGCACCACATTCGAATCGTAGCATGTTTAAATACTTTATCACATTTATTGATGATTACACACGGATGACCTGGATTTATCTCTTAAAAAATAAATCCGATGTCGTAGAAAAATTCCAGGAGTTCTATGCCCTTGTCCACACACAATTCCAGGTCAAGATCAAAAAATTTCGATCTGATAATGGAGGGGAATTTGTGAATAGTGATCTGGCCACTTTCTTTCGGCAAAATGGCCTTATTCATCAAACAACCTGTGCATATACACCTCAACAAAATGGTGTTGCTGAAAGGAAAAATAGGATCCTTCTAGAAATTACCCGAGCCATTATGATTGACTCTAAAGCGCCTCTACATCTCTGGCCTGAGGCTGTTGCTACTGCAACATACCTCATCAATCGTCTCCCAACCAAAATACTTGATTTTAAAACACCACTTGATATTCTATCAGAAACGTTCAAAATTCCGGCACCTTTATCCTTAGAACCACGGGTATTTGGAAGTTCAGTCTTTGTACATGTTCCCAAACTTCATCGCTCTAAACTCGATCCTTGTGCCATCAAGTGTGTTTTTGTCGGGTACGGGCGAAATCAGAAAGGGTATAGATGTTATCATCCATCATCCCATAAAATATATACCACCATGGATTGCAACTTTCTTGAAACTGAATTCTACTACCAATCTAGTGGACAGGGGGAGCATATATCTGATCCACTTGATTGGTTACTCAGTCCCAATCTTCCTACTGTGACTCAAATTGAAGGTCCTCATGATGAAGATCCACATGCTCAGCCCCCAACGTCTGTGACTTCTCCCGAACAAAATCCTAAGGTAACTGATTGTATTGAGCATATTTGTGATGACACTCATATTGAGCAAAATGAGAACACATCTGATCAAGGTCAGAATACCTATATCCTACCACCAAGACGAAATCGGGGTATTCCAGCCAAACACTATGAACCCGAGCATGTCCCGAAAGCCTCAAAGTATTCTATGACGAATCTTGCCTCAGGAACTTTAACAACAAAAGCTAAGGTGGTCATGACAGCTGTATATTCTGATAAGGTTCCTCGAACAGCAAATGAAGCACAAGAGAAGCCAGAATGGCAACAAGCCATGAAAGACGAGATGGACTCCCTGGAAAAAAATGATACGTGGGATATGTGTATGCTACCGACTGATAAGAAGCCTGATGGATGCCAATGGGTATTTACCATAAAACACAGAGCAGATGGAACAATCGAACGCTACAAAGCAATACTAGTAGCAAAAAGATATACTCAAACATATGGGATTGACTATGCAGAGACATTCTCTCCTGTTGCAAAAATTGACACAATCAGAGTCCTATTTTCAATAGCTGCAAACAAGGAATGGCCATTACATCAGTTTGATGTAAAAAATGCTTTCTTACATGGAGACCTCCGTGAAGAAGTATATATGGAACCACCACCCGGTTACTCTGAAAAGTTCAGAAAAGGAGAAGGATGCAGACTAAAGAAAGCTCTATATGGACTCAAGCAGTCACCACGGACATGGTTTGGACGATTCACGGAAGCAATGAAAAAATATGGATATATACAAAGCAGCTCTGATCATACCTTATTTCTAAAGCGAAGAGGCAAGAAAGTTACATGTCTCATCATTTATGTTGATGATATGATTATTACTGGAGATGATAGTGATGAGATGAGACTGCTTCAACATAACTTATTCCAAGAATTTGAAATGAAAGATTTGGGAAATCTACAGTACTTTCTCGGAATTGAAGTACTAAGATCAAAGAGAGGAATTTTTATATCACAAAAGAAATACATCCTGGATCTATTAGCAGAGACTGGACTGCTTGACTGTAAACCAGCAGATACTCATATGATGATGAACCAAAAATTACTACGAGATGATGGAGCTGAGTTAGCTGACCGAGAGAGGTATCAGCGACTAGTGGGAAAACTTATATATTTATCTCATACAAGACCTGACATAGCACATGCAGTAGGAGTTGTGAGTCAGTTTATGCAAAATCCAAGCAGAGATCATATGGAAGGAGTTCTCAGGATATTACGATATTTAAAAGGATCACCAGGAAAAGGGATTATCTTTAGGAACAATGGACACCTTGATATACACGGATATACTGACGCTGATTGGGCTGGATGTCCTATTGATCGAAGATCCACATCGGGTTATTTTATGCTAATCGGAGGAAACTTGGTGACCTGGAAGAGTAAAAAACAAAAGGTGGTGGCTCTATCAAGCGCAGAAGCTGAGTTTCGAGGAATAGCCAGAGGACTCACAGAAATTTTATGGCTCCGTAAATTAATGACTGAAATTGGATTTGAAGTAAAGGGACCATGTCCACTAAAATGTGACAACAAAGCTGCAATCAGCATATCTGAAAATCCGGTCCAGCACGATCGAACAAAGCATGTTGAAATTGACAGACATTTTATCAAGGAAAAACTTGAAACAGAGATCATCAAATTACCATTTGTTCGGTCGGAAGATCAGTTGGCCGATATACTGACAAAAGCAGTGGCAAGCAGAACATTCATCAAGATACTGCGCAAATTGGGCATCGAAGACCCGACTGTCCAATTTGAGGGGGAGTGTTAAACAAGGTCAACAAAAGCAGCAACAAAATCCATCTAATTAATGCTCAAATATAAAAGGGCTGTTGCCTACCAAAAATAAAGGGATGCTGCTAGATATTCTACCGGATAGTTAGGGATATGTAAAGCTTCAATTCTATAAGTAGAACAGATTGTATAGAATGTAAATCATCAAGAGAGGAAAGGAAAAGGAATTCCAATATATAGTTCTTTCAAACATTCCAATATATAGTTCTTTCAAACAAAGGAAACTACGTTGCTGTTTCAAGTCGTGGTAATTTCTATTTGACATGGTAACCAGGTCAGGTAAGAATTCGGGACTACACAACATGTTTCTTTAAGGCACTTAAAATCTACTTCTTGGAGGGTCTTTCTTCTGTTTTGTGTTCTTCTGTTTTAATGGTCTTAGATTGAAGAGGTATTATCAAGATCATTTTTCTATTTAAACTGCAATGACATTGCTACAGATCCGGAAAAGCTCATAGTCATAGTCATGTTAACCTTTATACAACGTCTCAGGCTTACTGGCAGCCACATAATAGAACTGTCTGCAAGACGAATTTAGAGCATGGGCTGGAGAGCCGATGGTGGTCTTTGGCTTCTAGTACGCGGTGTGGGTCTTTAACTCAGTAAGACCACAGGGGTGAGCCACTATCACTCATTTATATTTTTGAGATGCTAATGAGGTTCCTGTTAAACCAATAGGTTATGGTGTAAGTATAGGATGCAATAACTATCAATGAGATATTTACATTGCAGAAATTGTTTCAAGTGGTAATTTCCCTTTGTTAGTATTTAAGTTTATGTAGCAAGTTTGATGAAATTACCATTTAGAAACTTTTTTTTATGTCTGCCTGTTGCATTTTTTCTTCTTTCAGTTTTGCTATGTTGCATCAAAGTTCTTTTGGTCTATACTTGATTCTTTGTTTTGCAATTTCTTTGCTTTGTTGACTTCATGTTATGTTTATCCAATTTGTTTTCACAATTTGCATTTGTGACTTTTCAGATAACTATGAGGAGTTTGAGGAGGTTCCTGTACAGAGTCGTGGATTTGGGATTCTTGATGTTGGATTTCGGACAAAGGTATGTTTTTATGCTTTTTAAGTGCTTTCAAATGCTTAGTTTAACCCCACACCTTATTTTGGTAAAGTTGCCGATGTATATCCAAGGAGCTGCATAAATCTATAAGCTGATTCATTTGTTTCCATGCCAAATACAAAGTTAAATATCAATTCTCCATTATAGAACATGAATATCTTCTCGTGTTGTTTATCATCTCCAAACACAACTTGCAGGACGAGGCTTGAGCTGCCGGTGGCAGTGGCATTCTGCTAAAGACTACAAACAGTGGAAAGACTTGGATCTGTGAGAGAGCTGCTGACAACATTGCTGCCAATCTTTATTCTGTAAAGTGAGCATTATTCTTGCACTCAACTACAGTTCCCTTTTATATCTAATCTTGTATATTGTTGTATCATCAGCACCTTTCATGTAGGTATCGAACTCACGTGCTTTTTTTCTCAACTTGCTCGTCGAATTGGTGCAGGTTTGTCAATGACAAACAAGGATTCGTCCTCGGGAATGATGGAGTCTTGTTAAAGTATCTAGGTTGAAAAGAGCAGCTTGATCGTGGTATGTGATGCACTTCAAAATAAGATCAATCTCCCATCAGCCTTTCTCCGTTACGTTACACATCTTTCAATACCTCCATCGTGTCTTCTATGTGCATTCGTTGATCAGATTCTTTAGGCAACATCCTGAAAATAGACCCCTTGATTCCACTACATGCAGATAATGTTTTGAATCTTGTGGTTGGTTGAGTAAATTCAGACATAATATATCTGCATTTTTTCCTGTGCGGTTACACTCGCAGGTTTGGCTTCAACATTTCATATCCATTTTGATAATGATAGGTATATATATAATATATATATATATGTGTGTAAGAAAAGCACTTCTTGTTCGATAGCTAAAGAGTTGTCGATGGGCCGAAAGGGTATTGTCAATTTTTTTTGAACGGTACGGTAACGGTAAAATACTGTTACCATTATCGTATTATTTACCATATTACCATTACAAACGGTAACGGTATTTTACCGTTACCGTACCATTTACCGTAATACCGTAATAATACGGTGTTTCGGTATAATGGTACGGTAATGGTAATGAAAAACCATTACCGTTAGCAAACGGTACGGTAACGGTAATGTCCATTACCATTACCGTTTACCGTTTGCTCACCCCTATCTGCAGAACTACACAGAGGACAGTTTGTCTCCATACCTGCACTAATTATGTTTCTCCTCTGCAGGAAAACTTTTGTAGGTATTGCATTTTGAATTAGTTTCCAGGCAAAAATACAAATATTTTTCTTTGCAAAACTGTGCCATATGTTTTTTTTTGGGTAGGTAATCAGTAGACTGAACCCACTAGGTATCCGGATGGGCCCACAACCGGCCCTCAGACTAATCCCGAGATGTCAATGCCATAAGTGCTCCCAACCAGATTCGAACACCAGACCTCACTAGGCAAGCTCTGTGTGTCTGGAGTCGATGCCGCTGGGACACAAGCGCAATCGAGGAAAACTGTGCCATATGATCTTGGTAAGTGAAAGATGGGAATTTGAGTAAGTATGCTGCATACCATCTTTATTTGGGTTGAAGACATACTTATCATCAGCTAGAGGATTGGGAGAGATGGCTTGCAAGGCATTAACCAACTCCATCAGGTCTGCTTTTTCAGAGTCTAGGATGGCCCTTCTCCACCTCCAGCGTCAGAACCAGGCTCCATTGATCCATAGCCCTGCTTCAGCCACACAGATATTTTTGCACTGCCCTTTTCTAAATAGCCTTGGATATCTCATTGCAAGTGGAGTGTTGTTTAGCCACTTGTCAGTCCAAAAGTGTACACGCCTGCCATTGCCTAATAATAAGGAAATATTCTCCCTGAAGCAGTTGTTATTCAGAGTGTCCTGGAGCCTTAGCCACCACTCAGAACCATAATTTGGACCTCTGGGTCTACCAACCGAAGCAGAGTAGCTGTTTAGAGGAAGACTAGGTTTGTGTCCAGCAATGAGAATGGGGCTAGTACCACCAGATTTGGAGTTTAGGATTGCAGTCAGTAAGGAAGGAGTGCCATTGAGAGTTTGCATGCCCCACTTTCCAAGCATGGCTGAATTAAAGGATGAGAGACAGCGTGCACCTAGTCCACCTCTGGGTATTGGAGTGGAAACCTTTTTCTAGGATGTTAGGCTGACTGTTCTCTTATCTGATTTGCTACCCCAAAAGAAGTTCCTTTGGATGTATGTAAGTCTTTTGATGATATTGGTTGGGGCCTTGAAGCAAGAGAAGTAATGGGAGGGAAGGGCAGATAGAACTGCATTTAGAAGTGTCAACTTGCCCCCGGAAGACAGCCACTTGTGTTCCCATGAAGAGAGAACCTTACTGAATTTCTGTATGACATGATGCCAAGATGCAGGCTTCCTCATGCTGGCGCCAACTGGAAGGCCTAAATAGCTAAATGGTAATGAGGCAGGTTGGCAGTTCAGGTACGCTGCCATGTACTCCAAAGTCAGAGCTGGGACATTGATTCCAATCAACTTACTCTTTCCAAAATTGATCTTGAGACATGAAACTAGTTCAAAATTGAGCAAGATAGCTTTAAAGGCTTGCACTGAATTCCAATTGGCTTGACCAAGAATAATAGTGTCATCTGCAAACTGCAGGTGAGACACTTACACACTGCTTTGACCAATACTCAGACCTTTGAAGAGGTTTAGGCTGATTGCATGATGAATCATTGCAGACAATCCTTCTGCAGCCAAGAGGAATAAAAAAGGAGCTAGTGGATCCCCCTATTTGATGCCACAGGTAGGGTAGAACTCTTTGGATGGACTATCATTAATCAGAATAGAAGTGGAGGAGGACTCCAACAAGCCCCTGACCCACCACTACCAGCACTGGGGGAAATTCAGAAGGGACAAGATCTTCATCAAGTAATTCCAGTTAATGGTGTCAAATGCCTTCTCAAAGTCGACCTTGAAGATGAGGGTTTCTTGTTTCATCTTCCTGACCTCGTCTACAATCTCATTTGCAACTAAAACACCATCAATGAGCTTCCTTCCCTTGATGAATGCAGATTGAGTATGATTGATCAATCTATCCATTACTGGACTGATCCTAATTGCAAGTACCTTGGTAATGATTTTTGGCATATTGCCTATAAGGGAAATTGGCCGAAAGTCCTTCAAAAATAAGGGGTTAGAGACCTTGTCTAATAGAGCAATATGCGAGGCATTGCTACCTCTTGACAACTTCTCATACCTATAGAATTCAAGCATAAGTTGAATGATATCAAGTTTAAAAATGTGGATGAAATGCTTAATGAAATTGAATTTGAGGTCGTCTGGCCCTGAACTCTTGTGGCCCTTGCAACCAGAAATTGCTACCATAATTTTTGCTTCAGTAAAGGGTTGCTGCAGAGATAGCTTGGAGTCCTGATCAAGTGGTCTAAGAGGTAAAGTAAACTGAGGTCTGATGTGAATTTTCTCAGTGAATATGTCCTTAAAATGATGGAAGAAGCATGCTTTAATTTGGTCAGGGTTATCAAGCCAGACAGAGCCTTCCCACACCCCATTAATTCTGTTCAGATGCCTATTTTTCAGCAGACTATTGTGAAAATAGGCAGTGTTTTCATCACCTTGTTGCAGCCACTGTAATCTAGCTTTTTGGAAGTCTATAGAATTCAGCTTTCTGGATATGATATCCAATTGAGAATGAAGACTAGCTAGCTGCAGATGGACAATAGGAAGGTCAACTTCGGCTGCACTTTCAAAGTCTCTGATGCTGTGGAGTAGGGATTACTTTTCTGCTGCCAGATTGGATGAAGTGTGTTGATTTCATTGCCGAATATTAGTAGCCTTATCGTCATCAAGATCTTATAACTCCACTGTCCTTCAAAACTTGCACTGCTCCAAACTTGAGTGACCAGGGCATTGAAACTGCTGCCAGCTAACCAAACATCGAGAACTTTTAAAGGCTTGGGACCACAATTCAATATGTTAGAGCACAGGCTAACAGAGCTATGGTCTGATCCCTCCTTGTCCAAACAAACCTGTGTCCAAGCACAACTTGAATCCAGCCAAGCACTGCGAATAAGAAACCTATCTAGACGACTCATTGCCTTTAAAGACTTCAAGTGCCAAGTAAATTTTCTGCACTCCATTTTCAGATCATGTAAGCCTAGATTAGTGATGAAGGCATTGAAGAGTTCCACCTCATGCACAACGTTCCTGGCTGCCAGGCCTTTCCTTTTATTCAGGGCCAATACAACATTGCAGTTCCCCATAACACAACACTTATTTAGTTTGAATGGAAGCAAGCTGTCAGTTAGAGATTGCCATTGAGCATGCTTCCTTCAGAGGTCACCTGGCCCGTAAACATTGACCATAATAGAATGTTGAGACTCACCAAACTAACATGACACACTGCGTGGGTAGGAGAGATGCCAAAATTCAGATTCTAGGAATAAAATATTAATTAGGGAGCGACATATAAATTTGAAATGTCAAAAACATTTTTAAAATTTATACACAAAGTGATAAAGATTGAAAAATGAATATGTAAATGCGTACATATTATATACTCTCCAGCAAGGGCGGACCTACGTATAGGCGGGCCCAAGCTTTAGCCCGGGATCAATTATAGGCCCGCCCTTGGTAGCTCACACTGCTAGTATCGTGTTACAATTTTTCTCTTCCTCCATTTCTGTTTCTCTTTTCTCGCCAGGCATTCACTCTGTGCAGAAGAGATGCCGATGTGCTTAGTTCTCTGCCCCCTAAACGCTCCGGGTAGGTGCTTCCTGTATGGATGTGCTTGATTTGTGGAAAATATTGCTTTCTTCCGATCGTGATTTCCGAATTAGGGTTTTTGTTCTTGAATGTTGAATCTTCAAATTAGGATTCGTGAATGGTTTTTTTAGTTTCGAAGGATAGTCTGTATTACAAGCGTACGTTGTCGTGCTTTTATGGTATATCTCTTGATTTATGTTTCTCTTAAGGTTCATAATTTGAGTTAACTTGGTTCTTTGTATACGGGAAAAAGGCATAGAAACTATGCCCACAGTCACAGACGTAGGAATATAGATTTTAAATGCTTACTATTAGGTCAGTAAAATGGCACAACGCTTTTTCTCTTAACTTTAAATGGTCAAAGAAGTGCTTTGTTCCCCTTTTGGATGGAGTTCATGGTCTGAGCTAATTTTTAATTTTGATCTGAAGGCATTTATTTCGTTAAATATTAAAACCTCTGTGGCTTTAGATTGCTTAAATGCCAACATGTTATTCGTACGGCAGGTTCTATTTTTGAAACCTTCTATTTCTTAATTTGCTTAAGGTACATCCTCAGATTCCTCTATAGTTATGCTGCCCCATAGCTTTGATTTTCTTTCTTTGAAATATGCTTCTTGTTGTAGGTTCTAGAATTTGTTTTTACGCCCTTCAAAGAAGAAACTCAATCCGGTTTATGACCCCTTAGGCCCTTAACAACCAAAGTTTTTATAGGCATATACTAATGTAGTTGGAGACTGGAGCAACCTTAGTGCAGATAGCTCTTTTGGGTACTGAGTATTTCATTTTTAGTTTCTCATCTCTTGATTTAAGTTTTTTCTTTAGGTGTGTTCACTTGATTGATAGCTCTATTTGTGTTGATGTATCAGGCATGAATTTTGTGATTGATATCAATGAATCATTAGCTGCATTGCATCTTTCCAATCTTGTTATAAGCTAACTTATTCACATGTAATATTTGCAACAGGTTTGTGAAAAGTATGGACCATTTTCCTGAAGAAGAGATCGATACAAATGATACTTTTGATGAGATTGATGAAATGGGGCTTCCTTTGCATGGAAGCACAAGCTCAGTTGTCTCAAAAAAAAATTCACTTCTGAACAGGTGAATGTTTGGCATCATGATCCTAAGGCATAGGAAGAATCTCTGGTTAGGTTGACTGCATTATACGATTTGCCTATCAATTTGGAAAGGATTCTCCTTATGGGACTCACATTAAAAAATTATTTAACTCCTCATTTATCATTTGATTGACAAAACCATTGATTGACGGAACATGCTGATCCGACTTGTTTTGATACTTTCAATTATTAATGTAACAACAGAGCGTGCATTTTCAGCTATGGAGCGTGTCAAAAGTGTTCTTCGCAATAGAATGGAAAGTCAATATCTTTTGGATTCGATGATTGTTTATATTGAACGAGAATTATCTAATAACATTGATTCGAATTCTGTTATCGATGAATTTTACGGTAAGAATGGTCGCCGGGAGCGATATATTTAGATATTTTATTATTTAATTACTTAAACTTTGTTACTTATTTTGATTGAATTGTTATTTTTATAATATATTAAATAATTTTAACTTTTTTTAAAATATTTAATTAAAAAAACATATTTTTTTTATTTTTAAGTTAAACGATGAAAAGAAATGGCACCCTAAATTGTTTTACGGTATTTTTAACCACCCCAAATGCTCTCCTGACCTGAGTCCAGAGTCCAGACCCTTCCCCAAGAAAACTGAAACCCTTAAACCCAATATCGCTTCCTAAAACCCTAAATTCCCTCAATTTCCACCCCGTAAGAAGAAAAATTCACGATCATGGATCACATAGCAGCAGCAGAAGAGAGATTAGTCAACGAAAGATTGAGGCAAAAGCTCAATGAGGTCAACGTAGCCGCCCAATCGCATCTTT
>JAOWBN010023699.1:0-22168 GCA_028565015.1 Pinguicula moranensis
TGATAATAATAATTTTTTCATCAGATTCAACAAGAGAGCCTTCCAAGATTAGCATATTTTCAAGAGCAGTCACACTTACATTATAATGATAGAAGTAGCCCATAGAGTAATAAGGCCGCCAGATGTACCTTGACTCGAACTGAAAGCCCATAGAAAATCAGTTCGCCCCCAAAGACGTTGAGCCAAGAAGAGATCCACTTTCTCCTTTTTCGTTTCCTGCAGACATAGAACATCAATATTTAATTTTTGGACAAGTTTTTTCATAGCCTGAACCCGCCCCGGATTACCTAGTCCACACACATTTGTGGACAAAATATTCATTGATTTCGGGAAAGTTCCTTTGGTGCTGTTTCAGAGTATGCATTAGCAGCATCACGTTGCTCTAGTTCAAGTATATGATGCACCATCACAGTATCAGATTCATTACTTTGTACACCCAGTTTTTTGCCAAGTTTCCAAATATATTCTGCTTCCTCTTTTCCGCCCATTCTCTTCGATTTGGAACGTTTTTTGTGCTGGATAGAGTTTGCATAATTTCCAGCTATTTCGGCTGAATCTGATAAATTTGAGTGATGGAAAAATTGTGCTCCAGGAAAATTTGAGCTCATCAGTAGTCTTTTTCTCTGTTTGTTTTCTTCAATTGTAGGAGATCTTTTCCTTTGTTTCATCTTAGCATCTTTTCTTTTTGAATGTCTTTGAATAGAAATGTCTTCAGTATTCAGCAACCTTTCAAATTGTTCAATTCTGGAGGCAACTAGGCAACTTTCATTTTTTTCTTTTGCATTTTCCACTGTCGCCAGTAATATCTCTGGATGTTCATCGCCTAACTTTTTCACACATAAATCCAGATGGTTGAATAAGCATTTTGGGAGGACTTAGCTTGTCAACCGTATCATTTAACTCAGCCATCACTGTTCCTATCTCAATTCCGGATTGCTTCAACATCTCATCTCCGCCTTCATTTTCCAACTCTGTTGTCTCGAACAGTACTGTTTCTTGCATCTTTGTATTTTCCTTTATCAACTCAGTTGTCTCAACATGTTGGTTCGCTAATATTCTTGAGGAAAGTTCAGAATCAGCAGAGGACTTCACATTTTCAAAGTGAGCAATACTAGTAGAAACCAGGCTGGGAACAAATTTTTCTTGAGCATTTTCAAACATGACTGGCAGAGCCACTGGGAATTTATCAACTTTCTTTGGACATATCAGTTCCGGCAGAAGTTGAGCCGTTTCAATTGTCTCTTGTAACTTAAAAGGAACAGAGTCTTCTGCACTTGAATTTTTCACAAACATATCATCTTCTGCAACAGAATGTTTCACTGACATAATTAAAGGAGACTCAATAGTATTTACTTTATCTACATTCATAAACGCAGACTGGTCCTCCACATTTTCCAGGGGATATTCTGGAGACAAAATAGCTTCCATTTCTGTCATTGGCTTTGATACATTTTGCATAATTTGTACTTCAGGATACGTCTGTTTTTCCACCGAGTCAAGGCTTCGTACTTTTGGAGACATATCACTCCCCAAAGGAGGGAATTCAGAATCATCAGAAGCATTTACCTTCTGTTGAGTATAAGGCATGGGGCCAGTTTGTTCCCAACGTCTCCAAAATGGTTGTTCTTCACACACATGTACCGAAAACCATTCATTTTCCAACTCTATTTTGACTTGTTCATCAATTTTGTCCACACTATTTTTCTTGACATAAAGTCGAGCTAGCTGCATATTTGTTTTGTTTGTCGTAGTATTATCGAACCGAATAAATTCTCCGAATTTTGTCACCAATTCTTTGAAGAAGGCTGGATACCAGCAAAATAAGGGAGTGCCTTAAATTTGCAAACATACAGAACGAGTATCTTCATCAGGTTTCCGTTTCCAAGGGCGGATATGAGTTAGCCCCAATTTCGATTGAAGATTCATGTCTTGTAGCAATCTTATTTTCATATCTTCACTGGAACAAGGAATCAACAATTCACCACCCTCAACACATATTATGTTATCTGATCCAAGATTTTGCACAGTCATTCTCTTTTTAACTTCACCAAGCAACAGCCCTTGTTGTAAATGACATAATAAGCATTTTTCGAGCCATAAGATATGAGTTGGATCCGGAGAGATTTTTAATACCTTCTGATTTCCTTCCTGATTCGGTGTTCCCTGAGAGCCATTTTTCTTAACTGGACCTTCAAATTTTTGTCTGTTCATTGGCGGAGAAGAAACTGTTTTCGGCTGAACATATCTCACAGATAATTTATAGATACCAATCCATAAACCAGATAAATGTTGTTCTAGTGTCATAGGATCAGGCCCCAAGAAGAAACGAACGAAAGCATAGGGGCGCTTTCCTTCAGCCAGTTTAGGCATAAACACATCACTGATAGACCCAAAACCTTTAAACAAGTTCCGCAGCTCAGACTTAGAAGTACCAGGTGGGAAGTTTGATATGTAATATGAGGAACTTTCATGTCGCAATCGAAGAATAAATTCTGGAAGAGGGGTAGAAGTACCCTTTTCTGCAGACGACGAGGCAGAATTATTTTTTCCTTTCCTGCGGCGCACCTCTTCCCATTTACCCCCATCCTCTTTCAAAGCCTCCTTCGAGTTCACTGGAGTTTCAGAAGGATCATCAACTATGTTTTTAGCCTTGTCAACCGATGACCGTGGCATCCATTTCAGCGTTTGAGTATATTCTGGACGTTTTGTTCCTGAGTCATACTGCCCCTTAGCTCTTTCCATGTTACCTGATTTGTGTTCAGCGTCTGAAATAACAGGCATTTTCATCACCGGCACTCCAGTCACTCCACTCATTGCACAATTCTGTTGCACTGATGAAGGCAAGAAAGAATGGTTCCCGGCTTCAAGATCCATACTATCGTCTCCCACGATCAGTTTGGTTTGGTCGGAAGAATCACCATTCTCCGCCCCCATCCGCACACCAGATTGGCCACTAAGAAAACTGTAAGCCGGGAAAGGATGAGCAGATTGGTGCCCGACTTCAGATCCCGGACCATTGTCACCTACAATCAGTCGGGCTGCCCTCCCAAACCCAGCTTCAGAATTCTCCTTCATCATCATATTCATTTCCACATCATTGCCCCGTCTAGATTCATCAACTGTGTTGGATATCTGTGTTTCAGTAAGTTTATCCGTATGTTTGTCCACCCCAAGCTTACCCAAATCGCGAACCTGTGTTTTGGACAGATCTCGACGAACATCACTGTTCATCTCATCGTAAGCCCGAACGTTAGCATCATCCGTCGGACAGAACATTCCAGGCAAAGCATCCACAGCCTTTTCTGAAATAGTATTCGACCTCACCAGATGCCTAACCTTGTCCATTTCACATCCCTTTGCTTCACCGTCGAGCGCAGGAACCCGCATCTGAAGAACCTTTGCTTCATCAGAGAACTCATCATATTCTGTTTCTGAACAATCAATCGGGCCACCCAGTTGCTTATCCTTCTCCAGCGTGTTCGATCCATACACACCCGCAGCAAATTCTTCTCCATAGAGATGAGATAGAGATTTGAGCCGAGTTTTCTTTTTTCTCACTTTTTTCGCACAACATTGTACTATCCACAACATAAGTAATCCCATCAACGGTTCAGGAATTGATGGCATGACTCACGCTTTAGAGAATGAGTCATTGATTTGTAATTATCCTTGTGATTTTTTTTCCTTGTATGTTGTACTGATGTATATGATCAAAAGATGAAAAAATATTCCCTACAATCCTACCTTATTTCATGGTATTCGACCAGGTTGAGAAAATCTAATTCGTCTTTCGTGTTGCTTCCGCAAAAAGGTTTTTCCTTCCGAACAATAGCCGATCTTTCTTTCTTTTTTGTTAATTTTCCAGCAGCAACAAGATGACGAATCCAGAAGACACTAAGAACGGTGCTTGGTGAATGTGAGTACACAGCAGGTGTCTGTGCATACTGAACATCCAACGGATCCACAGTTCGGAATCAAGTTGAATAACGGTATGGAGCCAAGTGATAGAGATGTTTGTCGTGGGTCGCAACAAGATGGATCATATTATTGGTGATGCTGCGGTGCCAACAAATGAAACAAGTACGGAGTTTTGAAAATGGAGCACATATGATGCTTTGGTGAAGAGTTGGCTCGTGAATTCGATGAAGGTCAACCTTATAAAAGTTTTTTGAGACATTGGCATATCTAATAATTCTCATGGTTATAACTTGAAACGCCAAATGGTGAAGATGAGACAAGGTGGAGGACCCTTGGAGACATACTACTCGACTCTTCAACGACTTTGGAATGCGAAGATTATATCAAGAAACATAATGATCTACTACAGGAAGAACGTGTTTATATCTTCCTTGGTGGGCTTGACGGAGCCCAATTTGAAGTTCCGAAGATGAGTATGTTTTCGTCGATGAACCACATGTTGTGGAGCATAAAAAGGCAACCCATTGTACAGTGATTAATCATGGTGGCAAGGCAAGGTATTCGAAGTCGTCTCACCACTAACTTCCAGTACAAACTCATCCAAAATAATAGCCACTCACGGCCAGGAGGATAGGGGCAATTTCTTAGAAGATATAAGGTGGATAAATCTAAACTAGAATGCAACCATTGTGGCAAAAAGTGGCATATAATTTATAAATGCTTTCAACTAAAAGGCTCCAAAGGGTTGGTGTAAGCACAAGGAGGTAGATCCGACAATTGGGAAGGCAGCGCCCATGGAAGCCAAGCCAAAACTAATCATGAATGCCACTGCTACTCCTACTGCCAAATCTTCCACAGGTAATGCTTTTTGTACAAATTCTGGGACCCGAGATGAATCCTAGATTTTGGATTCAGGAGCTACATACCATATGACATTCAATACGAGAGATTTTCTACGTATTCTATCCCACAGCGTCAAAATATTTCCGATGCTAATGGTGGAATCACACCTGTCGCCATTGTCGGAACGGTCCACTTGTCCCCCTCGTTACCTTAGTGGATACTTTATTAGTCCTTGAAGTTCATAAAATATTTTGTCGGTAAGCCAAATAACTGAAGATATCAATTGTGGTGCATTAATATATTCTGGTTTTTGCAGGATATTCAAATTCAGGAGATTATTGAACGCGGTACTAAGTGGGAGGAGTTGTACGCTATGGACGATTTCAGCATGGGACGAGTATGTGAAGTTCGCGATGTTGGATCTGAACATAAACGTAGAATTTGTATGTGACATTAGCGTTTAGGGTGTCCTTCATTTGGTTATATGAAACACTTATTTCCCTCCTAGAGTTCGTTCATTTCAAAAGTTGATTTTAGTTGTAGTAATTGCGTGCTTTGGCGAAGAGTCATAGAACTTTGTTTTCTCCAAGTTTTAATAGATGTGAAGCCCCATTTGATTTGGTTCATTAAGATATGGGGATCCTCCGGGATTCCTCTTTTTGTCTAGATTTTAGTGGTTTATCACATTTGTGGACGATTGCTCTATGATGACTTGGTTATATTTGTTTAAAAATAAGAGTGAAGTGTCGAAAATTTTCCAAACCTTTTTTGCTATGGTGAAGCAAAATTTTTAAACAAAGGAGGTTCTAAGATCCGATAATGGGAGAATATATTATTGGTAATATGCAAGAGTTTTTTGCGATTAACAGTTGGATACATGAGGCCTCTTATCCTTAAACACCTTAGCAAAATGTGGTCGTTTAACGAAAAAACCAGCACCTCTTGGAGACAACCCGGGCATTACTCATTGAAAATAATATGCCATGATATTTTTGGTTCGATGTTGTTGTCTCCACTGCATCACATTGACTTAATAGGATGCCGTGGAAAGTCATCCAATTTCAAAACCACTTCCATTGCTCATAGGGTACGTAAAAGTTCCATCAATTCTTACTTGCCATTTTCTGGGGGTTTTCCTCTTTTATAGATTTTCCATTATGTGATACATTTTGACCAAATGTCGACTTAACGTAAACTTTACACAATTTATTTGACATAAGAAAAGGTAATAAACTCTCTACAAATTGGCCGAGTCCTTCTATGATTTCTGGAGTGCGGCCGAGTTGGTTAGGTGTTGCAGGAGGACCCATTTCACTGACCAGAGCCATTTTACCAATTTCTCTTTGGACCGTCGGATCATTCTCTCCATCAGATGTTTTTTGCTCCGTCAGGTTGGGTTCTTGAGTTGGTTCATCTGCGATCATTGATATAAGAACCGATATTGCGGCTATATTCAAACTGTGTGTTAGTTTCTAATGACGTCATTTCCTGATTTTTCCAAAATCTAAATCTTTGATATGTTTCATTAGGGCTCCAACCTTGTACTCTCTACTACGATGAATCTAATTTGTTCCCGCATCATCTGTTCCGACAATACCTTGATCTCTTGTCACTGCCAACGTGACAATACCCTCTCCTTGAGATGACCATTATCCCTAAGGGGAGTTACCCAAAAAAAAAATCCTAAGGGTCAAATTAAGGAAATCTTTGCTGGAGGAAGGATAGATATTCCCCACATAGCATCATAGGGCTAGGTATAGGACCAGTGTACGAGGGCTTGAGGGATAGGAAGGCCTCAATGACGAAGGAGGCAATGGTCCAGGACTTGCAAAGGAGAGACCTTTTTTTTTTTTGCTAATAAAAACTTATCATTGATAATGGCTAAGCCACAGAATTACATAATTATATATATATGTACATGCGATTACATCTAGGAATTAATGAACCGTAAAAGAACAGCACAAGCGGGGGAATCTTATCCAGTCTCCAACAGTAGTCCCACTGTGGTTCATTGCACTAGCTATTATCCATGACCACGAGGTTAATTTTACTTGGTCGATTGAAGAGGTCGGTGTTGTCTTTGAATCAAATCTGATGGCGTCCCGTTCCTTCCAGATCGTCCAGACCGTAGACTGCCATATAACTCTCCAAGCTTCTTCGCCTCGAAAGTCGGTCAAGCAATTCATGTGGGCAATTAGGTGCAACTGTAAATAAGTATGCCTAACCACTGGAATGTCCATCGAGTCATAAACCTCCCCCCATAATTCTTGAGCATTACTACAGTCTAAGAACAAGCGAAAGGTTGTTTCGATTACTGCTCCAGAGATAGTGCAGCTCTGATCACTGTCCCTGATTTGTACACCTCTTGACAATAGATTATCAATAGTGGGAATTTTGTTTTGCAGTAGTCTCCACACGAAGACTTGCACCCGGCGTGGTGCCACTTTTCCCCATGCCTTTTTTAGGATAGCAGCATTTTCCTGTCTTTGTACCGTGTAACTTTCCAGCAAACTGTAGGCTGAGGATACTGTAAATGTGCCAGATGATGTACCTGACCACCTCCACTTGTCCTTGTCTTCGCTTAATGGGGGTTGCTGTTGTAGGAGATGAGTCAGCGCCTCCAGTTCTTGTGTTTCTCTGTTACTTAGTGCCCTGCTGAATTCCAGATGCCACTGTCTCTGTCCCTCTATTGCTGCAGACAATTCCTTCACTTAAGCATCCCTTTGAGTACTGATCCTGAAGAGGCGCTGGAATAAGATGTCCAGGCATCCTTCCTTGGTCCAGTTCACTTTCTAGAATAACGTTTTGTCCCCTTCCCCTGTGTCTAATACAATTCTGTCGCTAAGCCATCGAGACTTGGATAGCTTCCAGATGCTTTGCCATGTTGAAGACATGTTAGCTGGCATTGTAGTTAAGCTCCAGTCCCCTAGGTTGTCTGTGTGATGCAAATATTTTGATTTAATCACTTGGAGCCAGATTCCATCAGTTTCAGTCCGCAAACGCCAGAGCCATTTGGCTAAGAGAGCTTGATTCATAAGCTGTATCTTTTTATGCCTAATCCTCCGTCAGTTTCTTTTTGACATACCTGTCTCCAGCTGATCCATTGGATTGGTCTGAGGCTCCCTGAAGACTGCTTCCACAAGAACTTGCTGAGCCGTGATTCAATATAATGGATCACTACCTTAGGAGCCAAAAACAGAGAAAGGTAATACAGTGGTATACTTGATAAGACTGATTTGATCAATGTTATCCTCCCAGCCATATAAAGAAATTTGTTCTCCCATCGCTCGATCTTCTTGTCTATGGCGTCTGTGACCGGTTTCCACATATTTAACCGCCTGGGATTCCCCCCAATGGGCATACCTAAGTAGATGAGTGGGAGATGGGCAATTTGACACTGTAACTTGTTGGCATGTCTGTTTAATACCTCTGGCCGCATGTTGAGGATGATTATTCTGCTCTTTGAGAAGTTAACTGACAATCCGGATAATAATTCAAAAGCTCTGAGTATACCTTTCATAGCAAAGATGTTAGATGAAGTTACATACCCTATGAGCAATAGATCGTCGGCGTACTGGAGGTGAGAAAGCCGTATATCTCCAACCTTGATGCCAGAGTACCTTCTCAGTTCAACCGCTCTTTGTATAAGTAAATGGAGCCCTTCCATGACAATAAGAAACAGGAAAGGGGACAAAGGATCCCCTTGTCTAAGTCCTTGTTGTGGTTTGAATTCACCCGAGCTACTACCGTTAACCAAGACAGCAGCATGCGCAGAGGTGATACATTCCATTATCCAACTTATCCAGATTTCACAGAATCCCATCTTACGCATCATGGCTTGCAGAAAATTCCAATTCATCTTGTCAAAAGCTTTAGTGAAATTGACTTTCAGAAGAATACCAGCCCTCCTAGATCTATTCACCGTGTGTATGAATTCATTTGCAGCGAGAATACCATCCAGAATCTGTCTACCATGAATGAAAGCAGACTGGTTTTGGGATATCAACTTTGGCATGAGCAACTTCAGCCTATTAGCAAGCATCTTAGATAAAATCTTTTACCCACAACTAATGAAGGATATCGGTCTGTAGTGGTCTAGGTGATTCGGATTGTCAGCCTTCGGTATCAGAGATATAAATGTAGCATTCATCGCCTTAGATAACTTTCCGTACCTGTAGAAATCTCTGGGAATTGTAGTACCTCTTTCTTTATAGTGTCCCAATGATGGTGGATGAAGTTAAAATTAAATCCGTCTAGCCCAGGGGCCTTAGAGGCTAAGCAGCTCCGAATGGTTGCCATAACCTTGCTTTCCGAGAATATAGCTGTTAGAGATTGGTTGTCTTCGGCTGTCAATGAGCTTAATGCTGGCAAAGATAGGATGGGCCTGTCCCAATTATCAGAGGTGAAGTGGGATTCAAAGTGTTGTCTTATCCCCGCCTTAACTGATTCCACATCTTCCATCCATTCACCTTCAAGATTTAGTCCACATATAGTATTTCTCCTGCTGTTGATTTTGATCTTACTGTGAAAAAATCGAGTGTTGCTATCACCTTCCTTTATCCATTTGATTCTGGACAACTGCATAAATGTTTGTTCTTTATTCCTCAAAGCCTTGTGTAGTTGTAGCCATAATTCTGGTCTCGCCAATCTTTCTTCTTCAGAGAAACAATTTTCTTCTAGCTTGCTATCCAATATATTGAGTCTCTGTTTGAGCAACTCTGGTTTTCTCTATGTGTGTCCGAATTCAGATTTACTCCATAAGCTCAGCTGTAGACGAAGCATCTTTAATTTCTCACATAGAATATAGGAGCTGTGAACATGGTAAGAATTCTAATAAGATTTTACTAACTCCGTGAAATTTGCATGAGACTCCCAGCAGTTCATATACCTGATGGACTTGAGGCCCCAGTTCCTTTCTTCAGATTTTAACAGAATGGGGCAATGGTCTGAAAGGACTCTGTCCAGACCAGTTTGAGAGAGACTAGGCCACTGTGATAGCCATGCTTCAGATAAGAGAAAGCGGTCCAGTCTGCTGCTACATTCACATCCTCTCGAAATGCAGGTGTATCTTGATCTTTGAAGTGGCATATCTACCAGATCATTGTCCATAATAAAAGTATTAAATTCCCTCATTTCTATTGAGGAAGGTGCTGCGTCACTTTTCTTTTCACTGGAGAAGCGAATAGCATTAAAATCCCCAGCTAAACACCATCTTGTTTGCGGATTAGTTGCAATAAGTGTTGATAATTTGGCCCAGAGTCTTCTTTTGCTCCTTAAGTCATAGGAGGAATAAAGGTTAACAATTGAAACAGGTACTGCCTCCGTCCCCCATTCACCTTCTAGAATAATTGTATCTTGATCAGATCTCTTATTGGTGACTTTGAATATAGAAGATCGCCACATGCATAGGAGACCACCCGAGCTTCCAATGGCCGCACTATAACTCCAATCAAAATCATCATTGGTCCATAATCGGCTACATAAATAGCTATTAACAGTTGTCAGTTGTCAGTTTGGTTTCTTGAATGCAAATGAGATCTGTCTGTAAACTTCGAATCAATCCCTGTATTTCTGATTTCTTTTGCGGAGTACCAAGCCCTCGGATGTTGTATGACACTATTCGCATTTCAGTTACTTTGGAGAACCTTTCTTGCCAGATTTCTTGCCGGAATGCCCTTTCTTTTTCTTGCCTTTGGAACTGCTGCCACTGTCTCTTTTATCCATTGCTTCCAAGCGTCTTAGAATATCCTCTCTGGGAGTTTGTGGGATTACTCCGAGTTCCGCTGCGAAATCAACTAATTTATCTGCAGAGAAGGGATTGCTAGGTTCTTTAGATGTCTCAGCAAGAGTAGTAGTATCTTCAATTGCAGTCGTGAGATTGTCCAATATTTCATATTGGCATTCTCTGATTCGTCTAGAGTGATCACGAAGCTTGTTTACAGAGTCCACTGGATTGTAAGATACAGAATACTCTACCGGAAGAGCGCTTGAGATCCCTTCATGTACTGAGGTTTTCGTTTTGCATGAAATGGCATTTTCAAACTCCAGTCTTGCGTCGCAAAATTCCGCCAAAGGGAGAGTGTCATGGGCCTCAATCCAATTTTTTCGTGTTGACTGGACAATAGGGCCGTTAATTGACCGGATGGACCTGGACGGGACGGGCCGCAAAGTTTTAATGGTAGCACAATTCTGATTTCCGTATCCAGCTGAGCTTCTGTACCATTAACAGGATTCATGATAATTTTCGGGTCATACACTGGGTCTCATAGAGGATTTACCGAGGATTTTGAATAAATCGACTCTTCCAATTTATCTTTTCCATGTATCATCCTTTCATCCGAATTGTCTGATTTCTGAGTTGAGCCAACCTGTCCTTCCACCTTTTCGATTAAAGGCTGAGTTGGATCATGAGTGCCTAGTTGACCCTCCTCGATCACTTCACCTTGTTGGGACTCTATGTCTGTAGACGTTAATTTATTGACCCATTTTTCCGGCAAGATATGCGTCAGCTCCGGTGGAAGAATGTCTCTAGTTGGACCTGCTGAGTCCTTCAAATTTCTGGTCATAGTTTCTTTTGGTTTGGCCGTCTCTTTCCGAATCCAAACTTCCTTATACAGGGCAGGCCAGCTTTCTCCCAGAACTCTTGGTGGTCTATGTTGCCGGATGTGCCCCCATCCCATATGGGTATCAGTTTCATCATATTCTTCAGAAAGTTGAATATTGAACTTTGCCTCATCTGTTTTAACCTCAATTGTTTGATGAATTTTTGAGGTTGAGCTGGTTAAGATCTGGATTCTCCCATAGAGCATCTCGGTTTGATTGATTGTTTTTTCGTCAATGGATACAAGGGTGCCTATCTGAATTGCAATTTCCTCAAAAACGTTTTTATACCAACAATGTAGAGGGGTGCCCCTCACTTGGACCCAAACCAGACGCACCATTTTGCCATTGAGTAACCTCCATGGTCGTAAGGCACGCAAATAGATCTTTTTTGTAACAATTGCATCAGCTAACAGTTTATTTGTGTCTTCCATGGAAGCGAGTTTTACCAAAACCTCTCCCCCTTCAATACGAACTGCTGAGCTGTTAAGATAACCAACTCCAATCATTATCTGTTCCATGTAGTTTAAATCCACCTGGGGAGCCGGTAGGCCAATTAGACATCGATCTAGCCACTTTGTGGCTGCAGGGTCTAACTTGAATTTACGGGAGGTTGCTGGAGTGTCAGATAAATCTGGAGTAGCATTCTTCACTTCTTGTTGTACTTTTCCATGGTCTGAAGAGTCAAACAAAACCTCTCGAGTTTGATTTCTCGCTTCACTGACTTTAAGCTGGTAAGATCCGACCCAGATGCCATTCAGAGTGTCAACCAAAGATGGATTCCTAGAGGATTTGAGGAATCTCACAAAACCATACCGAGCACCTGCTTGCAGTCTAGACTTAGGTATATGAACATCAGAAACTTTGCCAAACCCAGAGAAAATCTGCCACATATCTGACTTGCGCCACGATGGTGGAAAGTTCGTGAAGTAGAAAGAGACTGATTTGGCTCGTAAATTTACTAGGTAGGGAGAAAGTGTTCAGCCCACTCTCTGCTTTGTGTCTTTCTTACGAATTCGAGGTTCAATCCATTCGGTTTTATCATCAATTTTGCTGGGACAACAATCTTCACCCGCCATAGCTATCTTACTCGAGCTACCCACTTCGAACATAGCAGAAGACAACCGACGGGCCTCCAACCAAGATCAAAATACCACCCGAGAATACCCTACCGCCGAGCGCACCCGCACGGTATAAAAAGGTATCTCCGATGGGAATGTCCGGCGAAGAGGAATTACAGCGGAGAAATGTTTTGGGCGAGAACAGGGCGAAAACAGAGTATAGGGAGGCTGTGTATGGAGAGCATTTTCCTTTTCTCGGTCAAACTTATTGAACAACTATGTTGATTTGAGGCTTCCTTTCAGAAAGGTTCCTTTTCTTCTTCGACCTGGAAATCGATGTAGCAGGCATTTTCTCAAACACCTAGTATTCAATTTCAATCGCCTCCTTCTTCGGGCTAACAAAGGAGCGACCTCGATGTTGCTATGGGCATCAATAGTAGGTAACTCAGATTAAGGAGTATGTTTTGCGCCTAGCCATTTTTTGAGGAGAGGCACATGGAATATGGAGTGAATATTGGAAAAAGACCGCAATTGGAGCTCATAGAAGACTCGAGCACACTGGCGGTGTTAGTGTTATGCCCTAAGGCCAATTACCTAGGGCCTTTGTATCAATGTTTTTATATCAATGCATATGATTTGTAGCCTTATTCATTATATGTTTTATTTACTACTTTTATATGCATGGCAAATAATGAAGCCCAAATATTGATAACTTAGAGTGGATCACAAGGAGTTGTGATGATGAGACTACTCTAATAAAGTTATCAATACTAAACATCTCTAACCATAGTATTAGAAAGATATGACATGACTAATACGGATAGGTTAGCATGTTCTAAGCCGCTTCCTTTTGAAGAGAGTAGTTGATCTCATCAACTATGATGTAGAGACACCTAAGCTAGAACATGGAGGCTTGCAGTTGATAAGTGTATCAGATTGTCCCATCTAGGGTTCACTATATTGCCAATGTTAAATTCTCTAAAGAATAGTAGGTGTAAGTGATCCTTAAACTTGAGATCGCCATGAAATCTTGAGTATGAATGTCACTCTTTGATTCTATTCAGAGTTACACCGTAAGTGGGTAACAATGGATAGTTTTGGGGGTGATATGAAGTACGGAAGGATTATGAGTGATCAATTAAGGATACATCACTCCTAAATGATTAGGAGGAGATATCCCTATTGCAACTTGTAAGGGATCATGATGTAGCCTTTGATCAAAGAACAAGTTTGATTAGCAAACAATTTTCAATTAATACTCAAGGATCATGATCTCTAGTACAAGAAATTTAGAGCATATATTAAAGAGGATGACAAATAACCTCAATATGCTAGATTGGGATATAAGGGATAAGAATTACACGAGAACTAGTTTTTGAAAGGAATAGTCTCCTTACATGACTATTCTCAAATATTTGGGTGGCCATGACACATTGCTAGATGTCACTCATGGTCTATGGACATGTATTAGGAATTTATGAATTAAAAGGGTTTAATTTATTAACCTTAATATGAGATTATGTTAATTCATGGTCCATTGCCAAACTATCGGGAACCTATAGGGTCACACACATTAACATCAAATTCTTAAAAGGCTGAAATTGAATCAAGGAAGAGTTAAGAGACTGATTTCAACAATTTTATTTTGAGGGACTCAAATGTAATTATGGAGTCACAAGCATAAATATGGAAAGTTTGTGGGATGTATAGTATTACATCAAAACCTCACATTAGTGGATTTTTAGTTGGAAAGAAGTTAGTGGATGTTACTACACTCACATATATGAGATATGTAGAGTTAGTGGCCATTTTATTCCAATTATAACACATGCATAAGATGTATATCCGATGAGATTACATGAAATGCGGTGTTCCAAAGAGTTGTATATAAAGGTTGAGTAGAGGAGTTCTACAAAACCATGGGTAATGCAAGATCATGTACACATGTATGGCTAGGATAAAAAGTTAATCCACTAACATGGACGTGTGTTTGCATCTTAAGGCCATGTATAACTCTATAAATACCTTGATACTTGCATATGTGAAAGAGTTTATGCATTTTGTCGGTCTTGATAGAAGAAAGAACGCCCCCCCTCATCTTTCTCTCTATATTCGAAAGCTTGTTGAGGAAAATGGGTGAAAGATTTTGATCTTGCTTCTCATCTTCTTGAACCACAAGTGAAGAGGTAGTACTCCATTTAACCACATATATTATTATATAAAGTGTTGTATGAGCCTCCAAGAGTTGTGGGGGGGTGGACTTCAGTAGAGGGTGCTCAATTAAGCACCTCCAAAAAGGAGACTACCTTGAAGGAACTTTGAGAAAGCTCCAAGAATTATAACTTTCTCCTTAACTTTTGTTAAAGCTATGTAAATAAGCATGGATCCTTGGTTAGGAACTCTTTAAATTTTTACTGCGCATACTCATTTTATCCTTCTGTTCCACATTCATGTTTCATGATACGCAGTGTAGCCATGAGTTCATTCAAATGGAATTGGGGTCATCATGTTGATTCTTGCGTGACATGCAAGATATTTTATATAGTTTTTTTGTTAGAAGACAGAGAATTATGAATGTGTTCATGTTACCAAAAATCAAGGGTTCAATGGATCAAGCAAGGCGATGAAAACTCAGCTTATTTCCACAAAAGTCTCCAGTCTAGCAGATCTAAAAGCCTGATCACTGGTGTGTGGGATGGTTTTGTGTGGCTGGTGGAACCAGAGTTTGTCAATAGCTGCTTCTTAGCACATAGGTTCACTGAAAAAATACCTCATAGACCACACTTTGGCCTAAGGCTGCAGTCTCTTGATAAGAGCCAGAAATATTTTATGCAGCAACCTTTCTGCGAAGCTGAAGTTCTGGAAGCCATATCTGATTACGGGAGTCACAAAAGCCCCGGTCCTGATGGACTAAATTTCCAGTTTATTAAACACTTCCTATACTTGTTGAAACCTGACATAATGTAGCTCATGGTGGAATTTTACTAGTATGGCAGGTTAGCTAAGGGAAGCAATGCCTCCCACATTGCTTTGATGGCCAAGCCTTCTAATCCATTACAGGTTAAAGACTTCAGGCCGATTTCTCTCATAGGCAGCATGCCTAAAATCATAGCAAAGGTCATTGCAAACCGGATGAGATTGGTTATGGACTGGCTGATCAGTTCTAATTAGTCAGCATTCATCAAAGGGAGAAGGCTCTTGGATAGTGTTGTTGCTGCAGATGAGGTTATTGATGAAGTAAAAAAACTCAAGAAGCAAGCTCTTATCTTCAAAGTAGACTTTGAGAAAGCTTTTGACTCCCTTAACTGGAACTACATCCTTCAGATTCTGTCCACAATGAATTTCCCTCCCTACTGCAATTGGTGGATCAAAGGTTTGCTGGAGTCTGCTTCAATGTCTATCCTAGTGAACGGAAGTCCAACCAGGGAGTTTTATCCCAGATGCGGCATTAGGAAAGGCGACCCTCTCTCTTCATTTCTATTCTGCTCGCTGCAGAAGGGTTATCAGTTATGATAAACAAAGCTGTCACCCCGAACATGTTCAAAGGTTTGAGTGTAGGTAGAGGCAAGGTGCACGTTTCCTACCTCCAGTTTGCTGATGATACAGTTATTTTTGGCCAAGCTTACTGGAATTCGGTGGTAGCTTTCAAGGCTATTCTCTTGAATTTTGAGTTAGTCTCGGGCTAAAGATTAACTTTAGCAAGAATAAGCTAATTGGTGTCAATGTGCAGTTTCAAATCTTAGAGGACATGGCTGCTTTCCAGCACTGCCAACCTTCTGCCCCTCCCTTTAAGTACTTGGGTCTTCCTGTAGGTGCAAGCATGAGGAGTCCCTCATCTTGGCAGCCTGTTGTCCAAAAATTCAGTAATACTCTTGGAGCATGGGAGCACAAGTGGTTATGCACTGGAGGTAAGTTGACACTACTAAATGCTGTGTTTGCAGCCTTGCCCTCTCATTTTTTCTCTTGCTTCTCTGTTCCAAAGTCTTTTATCAAGCAACTAACTAATATCCAGAGAAGGTTTTTCTGGGTTTGTTCATCAAGCAAGGCAAAAATGTGTATGACCTCCTGGGATAAACTTACTACCTCTATGGTTAATGGAGAACTAGGGGTCCGTTGCCTTGCCTCTTTCAACGTTGCTATGCTGGGGAAATGAGTCCTTCAGCTGCTCAATGGTGTTCCTCCTTAGCCATGGACATCTTGAGATCTAAATATTGGGGGAACTCATCATATTCAATTGCAGGATTCAGAGCCCTTCAACCTGCAGAGAGTCATTTAATAGTAGGTCGGCCAAGAGGCAGGGTGTATGCCTCTTCATGGTGGAATAGTTTGCAGGATGTCTTGAGCAGTAACAGGTTCTCAAAAAATGTTCTCCTGCAGCTAGGCAATGGCTCCAGAATTAAACTCTGGTCTGACAAGTGGTTACACAACACTCCTCTGGCAGTGCGCTTCCCTAGATTATTTAGGAATGAGATGAATAAGGGCATTTGTATTGCTGATGCAGGACTGTGGGTAAACAACAACTGGTCTTGGTGTTGGAGGTGGAGGAGGGAGGTCCACGAATCTGAACTGAATGAGCTCTCTGAGTTATTAAATCTTCTGCAGGGCATTGCACCAAAACCTTTGATCCCGTACAAATACACTTCAAACTTGATCATCAAGGAGTGTATAAGGTCAGGGATGCTTTCTGTTATATCACATCGAAGTTGCAGCATATATTTTCATTTCAACACATCACACTTACCAAGCTGATCTGGGCAAGCTTTGCCCCCAAGAAAGTTTGCATTAACCTCATTCAACTCTCGGTACCTACTAAAGCAATTCTGCAGAGAAGAGGGGTTATCCCAACAGACCAGGAAATAGTTTGCCCTCTCTGTATCTCAGCAGATGAGACTGTCCCTCATCTTTTCTCTGAATGCTCCTTCAGCAGAAGTGTATGGCAGGGTATTGCTTTTTGGTTATCACTGGCTTCAATGGGAAATGTCTTTGATGATGATGTTGTCCCTAACCTGCTAGACTATTCTGAGGCAGCTCCCCAGGGCACAAACAGGTCTGCATGGAACTCCATTTGGTTGGCCATAGTCTGGTTCACTTGGAAGGCAAGAAATTCAGCTCATTTCACTTCTACTGCATCAAATGGACACATCCTCCTATGCACAATACAGAGGGAAGTATGGTTGTGGCTTAGAGCTAGAAGTAAATTCCCATACAGCTTTGTCGACTGGATTCTTCATCCACGGGCTTGCCTTCTTTTCTCTTAATGCTCTCTGATCGTGCGCACGATTATTACTCCTTATTTCTACATGGTACAGGTTAGGCCTTCTGCGGTGTACTTCTCGAGGAACTGCTATTTGTATCTGAATATAGTTGACCCAACATACAGGGGATACAATATAAATCCGGATTGAGCTGTTGATTGTTTGATCTCACTGCACTTCTTGTCCCACTTGGTTAAGGTTAGGTTCATAGAATGAAGTTAGATGGTCTGAGCTATATGGTTAGTAGCGAGATGATCCTGCAGCATCATGTATGGCCACCATCATTACTACCAGAAAGAGGAGCTTTTCAATATCCTTACCATAATCTCAATTGCTTGTCTCCTGAATTAATTTGATTTGGCAGTAGCTCCATTCTGCCTTTTATTTCTAGATGACTACTTTCTTGTTTCTATAAGGTACAAGTTAGGTAAAGGGGTATTGGCATCCATGTGAATTGCCAATAGCTATTGACGACTCACTGCCATCCAAAACTATATAAAGTTTGCCATGTTGTTGCTCTTCTTCCTACCAGCTCTTGCTGCTTCAGTGCTGTGTAAGCTGTTGTGCGAGCTCTCATCAAAATTAGCACAAAATGCTCCAGGCTTTAAAAGTGTCCTCCATGCAGTTTGCTGAGCATATCCTTGCCGCGAACATGATTACATGAAGTGATAAGTATTGACGTTTCATGAATATGGAGGATCAATTCAATGTCCACGAAGTAGGAGTGCTAATATCCAGAGGCTAGCCTTACAGGAAACTATTTCTGTGCAAGGAGTTCGCCTGTCTATACAAATCGTGTGACCACTGAATGAAGAGGCCTAATGGCAGTAGACCATGAAAGGAATATGGTGCCTAGTCTGGAGCGTGTACCTTTGTTTGTTCTACATTATGTAAATATTTCTACTGTATATATAAAATTTGGCCTTTCAAAAAAAAAAACTTTTGTTTTGAACAAAGTGTGTACATTTTGAGATCAAAAGTTGTAGTAATAAAAGGTGCATAGTTGTGGTCCTCAATGATGTTGTAAAAGTATAACTTATTTTATAAACAACTAGAGGTTAAGCCTTGTGTAGATCCTAAAAATCGTGGCATGGTTTGGATAAAATTGTCCAACCCAAGGCCAATTTTGAACAATTTGTTGTTCATGATCACTACTATATGTTCAAGAATGTGTTGCATGTGATGATTCTTTGTAGTATTTTAACTTTATATGCATTTAATTATTAATTAGTTTTAATGCATGGTGGTTGATCATAGACTAGAACCCAATATGATTGTGGTTTGTAATAATTGTTATTACTTAATTCTTGGAGGTGTGCTTGTAATACTTACATTTATATTCAAAATATGGCTTGCATGCATGCCCCTCTATTATTCTTTTTCTATTTCTTTTTCCATCTCACGTCCCCCAAAATATTACTTAGGGTTTCTCAAAATGAATGTAATATACGTTGGTTTAGTGAGAGAAAAAATGTGATAGGTATGATAGGAATTATGTACCTCAAGATTGAATGACGCACCAAGAAGGACCCAATATGCGTACACTGGGACTTTGTGACACTCGGTACTAAATCAGTGCATGAAGCCAGTAAGGGACTCTCCTTCCTGGTGGGTAACATCTATCATGTGGAGACATGGTCGAAGTTTTATCTCATTCATGCTTTGCTGTTCAATTGATTCTGGGGGTCCTATGCACGTTGCTCTTTGTCATAGGATCTCCATGTAGATCTCTTCCCGGTCCCCAATGGCAAGGAACTGATGTTAGGAAACTGAGACTTTTAGAAAATGTAGCGAAAGTAAATGACATAAAAAAAATGGGGTTCCATCAACAAGATCACCTTGTTGTTTACATAACTGTTCATGAGAGAGATATAAGAATATCTTTCTTGTAGAGGATATTCTCCACTTCAAGACGCAAACGTATTCGCCCTCTATAGTAGTCCATACCACAAACTTGTTGAAGGACTATACAACTCTTGTATACTTAAGTGTGTGTAAGGAGTGCTAGTTCCAAAGAGTTGTCTATGTTTATCCCAAAAGATGAGAAGACAGAGGCGGAGCTAGAGAGAGAGGGGACAAGGGGGGCCTCGGTCCCCCCCCCCCCCAAAGATTTAACAAAATAAAAATTATACAGGGATTTTTTTTACTTTGGCCAACTTTAAGATATTGTACATATATTTTGTTCCTAAAATTATCAGTTGATTGTTTAGCTTAGTTAGTAGAAGTATTAGAACCCTCCAACAGGTCAAAGGTTCGAATATGCATTTTACCATTTTTTTAAGAATAAAAAAAAAAAAAAAGATTGCAAACATCAGATTCGAACCCTGGTGGGACAGTTGATAGTTTCCTATTCAAACCACAACGCTAGAAAGAATGTGTAAGAATTATTATTTCAAATAAACAGATATCTATATTAATTTTAGATAGTTATTAATAATTTTTTTTTTATATTTCTTTAACATAATTATTTTTATAGTTGAATTTTTATCTAGATTGTTAACCAACAAAATTCCAAACTTTTGAATTTGTTTCTGTTATAAAGAAACAAACTATTGGTGCAAAATTGTGGAGACAACAATCATTAAAATTGTTGTCTAATCAAACCTCTTAGTAAAAATATTGTTAAAATAATATTTTTATCAAATAATAGTAGTATTAATCCAGTATTTTTTATAGGTTGATTCGACTTATTTTGACTCTTTCAGTTTATAGCACAACATCTGAACATGCATAGCCGACCGGACCAGATTCAATCCGGCCTCTACTCACCCTACTCAAACCCAAAAAACTTGCCCCCTCTCCTGCTTAAAATCCTGGCTCAGCCCCTGTGAGAAGAAGAATCAAATTCTTCACTCCTTCCAATACCTCAATAAATTTGTTTTTTACACCAAGAGAGGGGGGAACACTTTTCTCTATTTTTCACGACTTACGAAACAACAACTTCATCAATCTTACACATAATGGATATCAAAGTGTTTATAGAGAAAGACTTATGCACTTGTACATACAATTGTTATGGAAATGGCTTAACTTTTAATCTTGTCCATACAAGGACCCAAAGTTGGAACTCATGGTTTTAACCCATGGTTTTGCATAACTTACCAATAAGTCATGATATGCAACTATTGTATATCTTCCCACCATCAACCCTTGTATGTATTTTAATTGGAAATACAACTCTTGTATGTATGTGGTATTGTTTTTCCATTAAGACTTTACTCATGCATATGACTTCCTGATGTGAATTTTTGTAAGCAGAATATAAATGTGGAGTTGACAACTTATTCTTGCAAAAGAAAAATAAGCAAAATTCAAAATAAACAAAAAAGATAGGGCATGCAACCCAACAAAATGTTGCACGAAATAGAAAAGATGGAAAGAATGAATATGGAAGAAACATGTTATGCCGTAGAAACCCAATTAAATATGGAACATCAACCACTGGTCAAATACTATGCTAAAAATGAATATAAACTCGAGGCTTAATCGAATGCCTACTCGGGAATTTACTTTATGATCAACACAAAAATCATAAAGTCAACCTTTACATGAATTTTAAGATGCATGTAACCTAATTTTCTTCAGAATATTGATTGAAGAACAAAGAGATCTCTCTCAACTTGGATAGGTCTCCTCTAGGACGGCTCAAAATGGGAGAGACCATCTTGGGCAGGCCTCCTCTGGAACGGGAGAGTCCAACATGGGTAGGACTCTTTGGAATGACAGAGTCCAATTAGGGCAGGACTCCTCGGGACGCTAGAGTCCAACTTGGTAGGATTCCTCAAGAAGACAGGGTCCAACTCGGGTAGAACTACTTTAACCCATGCAAGAATCCAAATGCATCTCGAGTCCCGAACATTCACATCACTTCTACTTTTGCATGCAACCTCTTGCATGTTTTTTTTTAAATTGCATGTTAGCCGTTTAAGTATCCAATACTTAAGCTTGATCCCTTATCTTTTATCTTGATACAATTTGATCCCTCAACAATTGGTGTTAAGGTGTGTGACCTATAGGTTCTCAATAACTCGGTAATGAACCATGAATTAATTTAATTTAATTATGCTTATTAAATTAAATTCCTTTAATTTATTAATCGTCAATTCATGTTCATAGATAATGAGTTACATCTAGCAATGTATCATGACCACCCAAACATTGAGAATAGTCAAGGTACGAGACTATCCATTTTCGAAACTAGTTACTGTGTAATTATTATCCCTTCACCTATACATATCCCAATCAAGCATATAGAAATTATTTGTCATCCTCTTTTCATATATGTTATAGATTTCTTGTACCCAAAATCATTATGCTTAAGTATTAATTAGAACTCCTTTCTAATTAATCTTATGCTTTGATTAAAGACTTATAGTCATGAATTCTTACAAGCGGCCATATGGATATCTCTCCTAACCATTTAGGAGTGGTGAATACTTTATTGATCATTCACAATCCTTGTATACTTTATATCACTCCCAATACCTATCC
>JAOWBN010023700.1:0-10536 GCA_028565015.1 Pinguicula moranensis
TAAAAAATAAGCGGGTCATGGAATTGAATTCTCTGACCCGCTTTTTTTACTGTGTGTATAGTAAACGGAGAATTATATTCCAATTCCATCATAATGACACGTAATTCCGTCTAGTAAACGGGGCCTCAAAGTATAAACCAATCTTTTCAGGTGAGTAAATCAAATTGTGCCAGTTTGATAGCAAGATATTTAGATGATAATTGGATTTATAGGTGGGTTTTGTCTGGGATACCACGCATATTTATTGTCCTTTTAACAAACTTGGGGGCCACTCATTGGTCTTGGTCCTCGCCTAAACTCAGGCTTCAATCCAAAGTATTGCCCTCCAAGTATTTTGAGGGAACTTGTCTTCTCTCTTTATCGTCATTTTTTAGTTCTGGAGCTGTTATAATGAGGCGTAGGGTACTTCCTTGCTCTGACGTTTCTTCGTGCTTGGCCGTGCGCCAATTTTCGATTTTTTCAAAGAAAAATTTGAGCTTCTTCCTCAAATAGAACTTAGAGTTCCACAATCGTATGAACGAGCCTTCGATCCCCCTTTGTGCTACACTACACTATTTAAAGCGCATTTGATTTGCGGTTGCAGTTTCCCTTGCATTCAATTACTCAAGTAGTGGGTTTTATTGTGGCCATGAAGCTATTTTCTCTTCCTTGCTGTCTTGAGCAATTTTGGTCACTATTTCAGATTTTCACTAATTGGGATTCCCCCATAGTGGTAGTTTTTTCATCAAATTTGTGCGTCCAAGTTGTCTTCTTCTCACGCTCCTTGGAGACCTTCTTTCTTTTTTTGTTCGTGTATCTCCGGGTTATGCATGCAATTTTATCTCCCGGCCATTGATAGGTTTACTAAAGTCTTTTTTTGCCGACTTATCTCTTGGTAATATTTCCTTCGAGAAGACTCCTTACTTTTTGACATCATTTTTATTTTTCATTTTTGGCAGGGATTGTGGTCGATGCCTCTTGCTAGATTATTTGGTCGGATTTATTTGTATAAATCTCACAAAAATTATTAGTATAGTTTGATTTACAAGTTAATAAGAAAAATAGAAAAAATGTAACGAGACAAAATTTAATGCTCGTGGTTCACTGTCTCCTTAGATCCGGCTAATCGACGTTGAGCTTCGGAATCGGATGCTCCCGTAGCTATATTAATTGTCAAGTCCAAAAAATTACAAGATACAAGTCCGAAAAACGAGATCTTAAATACAGGAAGACATGCAAACTGGATATAATAAAAAAAAATTCTAAAATAGAATCTAGAATCTCCTAAACGTGCCAATAAACGTTACTTTAACTAACAAAAATAGCACTAGAACAGGAAATTCTAAACCTAAGAAAACTTTAAAATCGTCACCAAAGATGCTCAGAGTGTAGATCTATCTAAGATGGATCGATCTCACCGGTTGGAATCAGAAAAATAGCCATAGATTAGTCGGGAAACCAGGAGTTTTACTGTCGGCCAAGTCGGACAATAGAGAGAGAAGAGAGGATTCGAGATACAGAGAGAGAAAAGTTCTGAATTGATGTGTCATGCGTTTCACTATCTCGACTTTTATACCAATGCTGTGGACAATCCCTGATTGTTGGATTACTCCAGATCTACGGCTTATAATAAGTCGAATTCAAGTATTGTTCCCAATCGTTAGATCTATCAATGAACGACCAGATCTTCACCGATTACACCACTTAAAATTGGCTGTTGGATCATGTCAGACGATCGAACGGTTGTGTCGATTCGGATTCGGCTTCTCCGAGAAGTTTCTTTAAGGACCGTAGGATCAGATATTAAAAGAACGGGCAAGATCATTTTGAATAACTTCCAAGAGAAGCTTTTACATACACCGTTGGATCATCAAACAATCTAACAAACAGAATTCAATTTCACAAATAAACTATAACTAATCTTCAGCCACACAATCAAAAATAAACCAACGGTCAAGATTATACAATCATTAGTGGCATTAAATTAATTTCACGAATCAACAAGGGTAATCCAGTAATATTACATATAAGTAAGGTTACTTTTATAATTTCACATATACAGTACAAATTTAAGGGTAATAGTGTAAAATCATAGATTTATTAAGGCTATTTTTGGTACTTCACTCAACACCTCTCCAACTCTCCTTCCCTTGTCACGGAGTTCTGGTGATGTGGAAGGTGTGGCTGATCTTGAAAATTTGCGTCGGGTGATGTGTAGATTTTATTTCCTAACTTCGTGCCTTTTCTATTTATTTCGCTGAACTGATCTGTAATCTTCACTGAATGTGTAGGAGAAGTTCCCGACTTCATTTGGTACCCTTCCTTCGCGATTGTTTCTTTGTGACCAGAATAGGACGTGCATCCTCTTTAAATTGATTTTTCTCCCCTAAGAACAAATAAAATAATAATAATAAAAGGTTATTTTTGCTGAGAAAATTTTGGCGGTCGCTCAATTTTTTGAGAACTGTTCTCAACTCCTCGTCCTGAAGCAAATTACGGCAAGAGCCGACACGGTAATTTCTTCAAAGTATAAATCGGTCTTCTCGAGTGAGTGAATCAAATTGTACCAGTTTGATAGCGAGATAGTTAGATGATAATTGGATGAATACGATTGTTATACACATATACAAAATGTTTGTACCTTTTTTTTCAATCCTACGACCAGTAGCTGTATAACTCGATATTCTCAACCCATATATAGATGTTTAGATTGAAATTGAGCAAGTAATTCGATCATCTACTTGCGAATTACCCCTTGCTCACTTATTTGCAACATCTGCTATTGTGACATATGATTTACTTTTCCACTCTTTCTTTCGAAACCCTCATCCCTGTCAATGGAATAACTTTTCTTTGTATTCATTCAATCTTATATTCATTCATATGCATAGAGGTAGTTATAGGATCAAGGTAGGGATAAATATAATAAGGATCATATAATTTGATCTTTACCATTTACAGTATAGGTAAGTTTAACTTCTATCCCTAATTTGTGTAATTAGAATTTTTTTTATTTCCTAACACTCTCCCTCTAATTGAGCAGTCGGGTCTTCAATGCCCATTTTGCACAATGCTCCAGTGAATGCTTTACTTGATACTGCTTTTTTCAATATATCAGCCAATTGATTTTCAAACCAAACAAATGGTAAACTGATGACTTTTGACTCAAGTTTTTCCTTGATAAAGTGTTGATCTATTTCAATGTGTTTTGTTCGATCATGTTGCACTGGGTTTCCTGAAATACTTATGGCTGCTTTGTTGTCATATTTCAAGGAACATGGTTTATTCATTTCAAATCCTATTTCGGTGAGCAACTTTATGAGTCAGGGTATTTTAGTAAGCCTGCGAGCTATCTCTCTAAACTCCGCTTCTTTACTGGATAGCATGATCACTTTCTATTTTTTTACTTCTCTAAGTCACCAAAATTTCCTCCAACTAGCATAAAGTATCCAGATGTAGATCTTATATCGATAGGACATCCTGCTCAACCAGCATCAGTGTATCCTTGAATGTCAAGATGTCCGTTTTCTTGAACAAAATTCATTTTCCAAGTGTTCGTTCAAGGTAGCATAATATTCTCAAGGTTGTTTCCATATGATTTACCTGAGGCTTGTGCATAAATTGAATGATCACTGCATTGCATGAACTATGTTTGGTCTATATGTGACAAATACATGAACTTTCCCACCAGTTTTTGGTATCGATCTTTGTCAGCGAGTTCTGCATCTTCATCTCTTGTTAGTTCCATGTTCATCATTATGGAGGTTCGGCTGACTTGCAATCAAGTAACCTTATTTCTACAAGTAAATCTAGGATGTATTTTTCTGAGAGATAAAGATACCCAGTTTTGATCTTAGTATTTCAATTACCAGAAAATATTTCAGCAATCCCAAGTCTTTCATCTCAAATTCCTAAAATAGATTATGTCGAAGTTGTTCTATTTTTGCAAAGTCATCCCCTGTGATGATCATGTCATCCATGTATATGATTAGGCAGGTGATCAATTTGCCCTGTCTTTTTAGGAAGAGTGTGTGATCTGAGTTGCTCTCAACGTATCCATATCTTCTCATTGCTTTTGTGAAACGACCGAACCAGGCACGTGGGGATTGCTTAAGTCCATACAAAGCCTTTTTAATCTGCATCCTTTACCTTCTTTGAATATCGTAGAATGTCCTAGTGGTGGTTACATATATACTTCTTCTTGGAGATAACCATGTAGGAAGACATTTTTCGCATCGAACTGGTATAATGGCCAGTCCCGATTTGAAGCCACAGGAAACAAAACTCTGATAGTGTCATTCTTTGCAACAAGCGAGAATGTCTCAGTATAATCTATGCCATATATGTCTGTGTATATCCCTTTGCCATCTATCGCACCTTGTATCGCTTAACGGTTCCATTTGCTCGATGATTCACGGTAAATACCCACCGACGTCCAATGGGATATTTGTCAGTCGAAACTCTACATGTCTCCCACTTACCATTCTTCTCAAGTGTTGTCATCTCATCTTCCATAGCTTGCTTAATTCATGTTGCTCATGTGCCTCAGTTAGTATCTGAGGAGTATCCGCAGAATATAAAGATGTCATGAAGGCTCGCGCTGTAGTCTCCAATCTCCCCGTAACAAGATTTGTCATGGTGTACTTTGATGTTCGGCACACATGTTCTGGTTCATATTTTTTTGCAGGTATCCCTCGGGTTCTCCTGGGAGATAGAGTGTAACCTCCTGGGATGCGTTCAGTCATGTCTGATATAGTATCGTTTCTGACCCGAATATCATTAAAAGCATTATCAACACAATCAATACCAATTGCCTCAGGATTCAGTGATGGTGAAGACATGAGCATTGGTGGCTGAGCTAGTGGGTCTTGTTCCCGTACAATGGCATCTATCTCCATATCAGTCTGGATCATAGTAGGTAGACTAGGTATAAGCAACCAATCAAGTGGGTCAAAAGATATCTCCCCTTGAACACGAGATTGGGAATGGTAGTAGAACTGTGTTTCAAGGAAGTTGTAATCCATAGTGGTATACATTTTTTCGAGATGATGGACGATAGCAACGATAACCTTTTTGGTTATTGTTGTATCCTACGAATACGCACTTAAGAGCACATGGATCGACCTTGTGTCTATTAACTTTTGGAATTTGGACGAAGACAAAGAATCCAAAGATTTGAGGTTCCAGGGACATGGCTGGTGGAATGTTGAGTTGTTTAGACAATGTTTGGATCGAGGTTTTAAGGTTTAGGATTTTGGTTAGGAGTCGGTTGATAAAGTATGTGGCAGTTGCAACCGCTTCAGGCCAAAGAAATTGGAGAACCTAGGATTCAATCATCAAGGCACGAGTGATTCCCAAGATAATACGGTTCTTTCGTTCAGCAACTTCATGTTGCTGAGGGGTATAGGAGCAGGTGATTTGGTGTATGAGGCCAGTTTTTTGAAAGAAGGTTATAAAAGTGGAGTTTATGAATTCCCCCTCATTGTTAGATCATAAGGTACGGGCCTGACATTGAAATTGTGTCAAGATCATAGTATAAAACTCTTGAAACCCATGTCATGCGTGTACAATCATCAATAAATGTAATGAAATATTTTAACATTCTATTTTTAGAATTTGGAGCAGTGCCCCACACATCAAAATGGATAAGACTAAAAGCAGTAGGCATACGTGCATTTGTTAGGGGATAAGTTTGTCTGTGACTTTTGGCCATAATACACGTTTCGCAAGAAAAATTAGTATGATGTTTAACTAACTGAGGAAGCAAGACTTTAAGATACCCATGGGATGGAAGACCTAGACGACAATGCCGTAGCCATGCTTCCCTTTATATTGACCCATGAGTTAATCTAGCAGTTCCTTGTTGTGCCACTTGATCCACATAATAGAGACCTCCATGCTCAGTGCCACGCCGAGTGATCTTTGTTGTCCGGATATCTTGCACTAGACTGTAAGTAGGATACATTACAACCATGCAATAACTCCTTTAGCACATGACTAATTGATAATAATTTGCATGATAGTGATGGAACATGAAGACAATTTTTTAATCTCAGAGTTGGAGATAGCTCGATTGAGTTGGCCCCTCGGACTTCAGAAATTCCACCATTTGCTGTTTGAATAAGCGTCGGGGACAGTGGATATCAATGGGTCGGAGACATCATAGGTCATTGTGTCTGTCACCCCGCAATCAAAGATCCACATAGAATTTTTTTTTGTGGTAGTATCTTAAGACGCACACGCTCGCGCTGGATCAGTGTTAGGTGATTTTGGTGGGTCCAGATCCACAAGATCAAAGTATCTGGGTGGAAAATATCTTGAATTAGTGATCTCATGACAGTTCTGTAATTCTGCATAAACAAGATGGCAATTTCATGATTTCTTCGAAATCTGGGGCTCCTTGTGCAATTTTTGACAAACCGATGGACTCATCTGTAAATAATTTCTATGGTGATCGCAATCATGTAAACATGTCAAAACAGGGATATACGAGACTTTTTATCACCAAAATTGGAGGATATATTCATCTCTTCACTCTTCGACCCTCGATACCCCTTCGTTGACGTGCCGTCCAATGTGTTTCTTCTCCAGATTTGGGAGTTTGTCATTGTCCGCTTGGTCCAACAGTGAATCTCGTGAACCCAGGGCCACCTGTTTGCTCGCCATCGTTGCTGGTGGCCTCCTTGAGGCTGCCCACAGTGGCGGCAACAACGCTTTTCTTGTTTCGCCGCTGATATGGATAGCCGATTCACTTCCAGCATTTCTTCGTTGAATGTCCCTTTTCTCTTATAATCATCGCACTAGAGCTTACTCTTGTAAGCTTCTAGGTAACCAACGCGCTTGAAGTAGCATTCGGTTGAATGGCCTATTCTTTTATATTAATAATACCAATGATGGCTCTTGTCCATTCCGATTGCTCGAAATGATGTGTTTGTGCCATTTTGGGCCATCTCTAATCAAGATCTATTGGAAAACTGCCCACCGTGCTGCCGAAACCCTTGTTTACTCCTGTTAGGATCTGGTGTCGTGCGGCTTCGCAAACTAGTGCAACATAAGCGGTCTCGACTGCTGAGAGTGGGGTAGTTTTCAACAAAACTTGCTTTACTTGGTCAAATTCTGAGTTTATAGTGCCTAGGAGCTGAAACAGTCTTGCCTCCTAGGTTCGTCGTTGGTAGATCACAATATCCATTGCACAGTTCATAGGATTTGGATCCCTCCGATCGATTTCTCTCCATATATGTTGGAGAATACTATAGATATCCTCCACTGATTCGTCTCCTTGTTGTTTGTGGTTGGCCTGGAATGTTAGATCAAAGATTTGCAAGGCATCAGATTCACTGTTGAGCGTGGTATCTAGCTTGTCTACAAATCTTTAGCACTCGGATATTCAGCAAACCGAGTTATTAAATCCTTCTCTAACGAATCTAAAATTCAAGAGCAGACTGCAAGATCATTGGCTTCCCATTGAGGGTATTCATTATCCGCTAGGTTTGGTGATGAAAGGTTGCCCGTCAATTGGCGGAGGCGACCTCTGCCGCCAATTGCGACTTTCATTAGTCGTGATCATATTGAGTAATTTTGGAGTGTCAATTTGACACTAATTGGTACTGTGTGATTGTTGTCCATCGGCTTCATATGACTAAGTATGTTGGCTAATTTGGTTGATAGCTTGGTGGTGTTTCCCACTGCCGGAGCTTTAGTACCATCACCTGTTTATGCAGTGTTTGTCATTGTGACAAACGCTCTGGTAGATGATAAGCACTCGATCAATTCCTCCAAGAACGGATACTCGGCTCTGATACCATGTCAATGAAAGTGGAATTGGGAAAAAAACTTTTCTTTGTATTCATTCAATCGTATATTCTTTTACATACATGGGAGTAGTTGTCGGATCAAGATAGGGATAGATATGGTAAAGATCATTTTTTGGGGGTAATTAAAAATTCTATTAACACAAAAACTGTAAAGTACAACTGCTGAAGTACTAGCATAGAGAGACTCTCTCTGCTACTAGTACCAGATGCTGGATTTTACATAACTTCAGATTGCAAACTTCATCTTACAACACCACCATGGAGCACGCAATCAATCTCCGATTGTTAAGCCTCGATGCGGAATGTTGTGAGCCTTGAGCCAGTGCCATATATTAATTTTCAACCATTCTAGAGGCTGAAAGTTTTGCGTTTCCAAGTTGAAGCGCACCACATTTCTCTCAATCCACAAATACCAAATTACCGCTTGCCATATGGACTTCCACACCTCAGAGCCATCTCTGTCAATAACATGTAGCATATGATTTTCAAGCTGCTGCTAAATGTCCAAGCAACCAGAATATTGTAGTCCAAACCAAGCATACACCTCATACCAATGCTCCATGGAATTTGAGCAACCAACAAATAGATGCTGAGCCGATTCCAATTCCTTACCGCACATCACACACATTTTCATAGCATCAGTTATGATCATACCTCTCTCTATCAGATTATCAACAGTAAGAATCCTATATTGTAAAGTTCTCTTGCATAGTACTTGAATTCTTTTAGGTGTAATTTTACCATATCTTGGATAGCCTAGATCTGTTTGTAGTATGATTTGTTAGGCGCTGTTGCAGTAAGGAGTAGCAGAGGCAACCGTGTAGTAACCTGTACTTGAGTTCTCTCAAAGCCAAAAGTCTTGATATGTCTGCTCTAAGTTAACAGAGGAGAGAGTCTGCAGGAGCTCCTCCAGAGCAAGATTTTCTCTAGATCTCAAAGATCTTCCGAACTTCAACTCCCAATGTATATTATTATGGTGAAACAAAGACATCTCTCCAACTGTTCTATCTTTTTGCAGGCTTAATCTGTAGAGTTTTTCATACTGCAGAGCCAGACAGTGGTCTCCCATCCAATTGTACCGCTATAATAGTATTTTATTTCCATGTCTCATGATCAGATTTAGATTGTTGTGAAATCGTGGTTTGGTGGACAGTTGCCAAATGTCTCTCCAGTAAGCCGATGTTGAATCGGGTAACGTTAATAAGGTCCAATCACTGAGATAATAAGAGGGTTTATAGTATTTTCATTGAATCACTTTACACCAAAGGTTCTCAGGTTCAACTCTTAACCGCCATAACCATTTGGCATGTAACACTTGTTCATCTGAGTCATGTCTCTTATATTTAAGCCCCCATCATTCCATTGAGAGCACACGTCTTTCCAACATACCCAATGAATTGGGCGTCCACTAGCTTTATTCTACCTCCACATGAAGTAACTCAATATTTCTTCTATAGCTCTTATCACCTTTTTTGGAGCCTTGAAGAGACAAATATAGTACACCGATGACTAGATAACACTGATCTCACAAGGATTGCACAACCTGCCAAGGATAAATACTTGTTATCCCATTTCAGCGCACCGCCTTTGATCGCATCAATCACTATTCTCCACATTTTCAATCTATGAGTGTTGTCACCCAGTGGTAAACTAAGTTAGGTGCATGGTAATGAGGTTGCCTGACAGTTTAGTAATCTTTCATAGCTTTCCACATTTTCTTCTGCAAGGTTCATCCCATACAACCGACTTTTGGTAAAATTTATTGACAGTTCAGAGATGAGTTCAAAGATTCTCAAGATGCCTTTCAAAACTATAAGGTTACTTCGGTTCCCTGTAGCAAACAGTAAGGTATCATCGGCGTATTGAAGGTGATAAAGAGACACACTTCCCACCTTTATGGTTGTTAATTTTTTTAGTGTTTCAACCCTGTTCATTAGTAGACTCAAGCCTTCCACCACTATAAGAAAGAGCAATGGGGGATAAAGAGTCCCCCTGCCTTAGTCCTCAGTTGAGTTTAAATTCACCGGAGCTACTTCCATTGATCAATACTGCAGCATAAGAGGTAGAGATACATTCTCTGATCCATTTAATCCACACACTACAAAATCCGAGCTTCTGCAGCATAGAGAGCATAAAGTGCCAATCAACTGTATCAAAGGCCTTTGAAAAATCGACTTTCAGCAACGCGACTACTTTTCTTGAGTTCTTGATGATGTGTATGTAGGATCGTGTGGGCCGATTTCAAACGTTCTTAAAACTTTTAAATTTGGACCAACCACGAAATCGATGCCCAAAACATGTTAATTCGTGTACTAGGACGTAAAGGAAGCCGTACTAACCTTGTCGTAGCCGGAATCCATCGAACCCGCCGGAGAGTTTGCAAAATCGTACGGAAAAATGGGACAAAAATGAGACCACGGAAGTTCCAACGAGGAGACTCTCTACCCGGAGCACTCCCTGGTGAAAGGAAGCGGCAGCTAGACCATTCCGACGAAGAAAGCGACGAGAATTGGTTGGGAAATGTTTTTGTCGTTCGTTCGCTTGAACGGAGATGACGAAGAGAGAAGATCGCGAGCCGAAGTCCTCTAGTTTCTATTCGACCAACTGATGATTTTATTTCCTTTGAATTGGGCTTTTGGGCCCAATTGACTTAAATCTCATTTAAGTCTCAATTGGGCTCAAAGCCCAATTGCGTTTAAAAATCATCTGGGCTCGAATTTAATTCGAGCCCAATTGCAAATAA
>JAOWBN010023711.1:0-10535 GCA_028565015.1 Pinguicula moranensis
TGACTGCGTACATCTTACCCTCCCCAGACCCTGCCGAAAGGCGGGATATACTGGGTATGTTTGGTTTGGTTTGGTATGTTTTCGAAGCCACCATGTTTGTTTTTTTGGGTAGTTAAAAACTTATTTTTTGAATAATTTGTTCATGAATTTGTCCCTATTAATTCATAAAGTTTGAGCCTGGAGGGATTAATTCCTAATACTTGGTCTGCCACATTGATCGAGAAAAACTCGAGCATTGAGGGATTAATTCCTAACTTTTGGCCCACGAACATTGCCCCAAATAATTATTTACATCGACAAAATTAGCACTAAAAATTAGGGTGAGCTAAAATACCCTAAAAAAATTTAGGGGGTCATTTTTTCTTTGCCAGTATTTTTTTTCCTGCTAAAGAATAAAAAGGTATTTTTTTTATTCAAATATTTAAAAAAGTTAAAAATATTTAATATAATATAAAAACAACATTCAATAAAAATAATTAACAAAGTTTAAATAATTAAACAATAAAATATCTAAATATATCTCCCCCAGCTACCACTCTTACTGTAAAATTCATCGATAACAAAATTCGAATCAATGTTATTTGATAATTCTCGTTCAATATAAACAAGCATCGAATCCGAAAGATACTGACTTTCCATTATATTGCAAAGAACACTTTTGACACGCTTCATAACTGAAAATGCACACTCTGTTGTTGCAGTAGTAACTGGAACTGTTAAAACAAGTTGGATCAGTCTATCAATCAAATGATAGTCTTATGCGTTGTTTGTCTCAGTCAATCTCCGACACAACTCAGAAATATTTGACAAATCCTGGAAGCTGTCACGAGAAAATACATCAAATTTGTAATATTGCAGTTAAGTTCTCAAATAGCATAATCCCAAAACCTCACATAGCTCCTTTGTTAATTTTCTGCACGAGGAAAAAACATATGATTCAATCTGCAGCATTGCTAATGAAAATTTTCTGTGTAAGCATGGAGGAAAAGAGAAGACCACTCGCAACAGTGATTCCACCCTAAAATTTTCAAGAGAAGATACTGGGATGCAGTATAGAAAAGAGGGAAAACTTGAGACACATTGGATATATTTAAGACGGAGAGGTATGCATAAGAAGTTTGATGAAAAATAATAAAGGATGCTGAATAGAGTACTCTAGTGAAAAATCTCCTGGCTGTTGTGAATTATTTGCGTAAGCAAAAATAAATACGGATCAAATAAATAAACAATCTCAAAATTCTAAGAAGAATTTCTCCTCTTTTCTCCTCCTCTTTTCTTTTCTTTCTTCTCTCTTTTTTCTCTTCCTTTTCCTCTCTCCACTTACACGGTTCTTTCTCTTTCACTTTTTTTTTTCAATCTCATCTTTGCCATATGTTCTATTTATAGAACACATATTCATATTACATCATGCATTCATATTGCATGTGGCTCTCATATTTTGTATCCATATTGCATGTGACATTCACATCATGCATTGATATTGCATGTGGTTTTCACATCATGCATTCATAGCACTGGCGAAGTTATACGTCTTCATGAGTGTGAATGAAAAATGGGTCATACCTGTACTTAGCAGATCGCGGATCCTGATCAGATAATGTTGTAAATAAGATCAATCTTGTACATCGGTGTAGAAGTCAAGGTTGAAATCTGCAGAACAACCAAGAAATCAAACTGGAAGCATAATTTGAGAACATAAAAGAGACATACTATGTTGGATAAAGCTATCAAAGCCAAAGTTTCCCTACCTAACTTGCCATAGCTTTCGATCAATCTTGGATAGAACATTGACATGAGGGAGCTCCAAGTGCAGCATAGTAGATAATGAAAGGAGCAATGCACTCACATACTTCCCAGGGTAACTACAAAGATGGGTATCAACTAAGTGGACAACAGTCAACTACAGAAACGTAAGGAACCATGAGCTGTCAGACAAAAGAGAGAGGCATTGCTAGAACAAGTAGAAGCTCTTTCATTAGTTAAACTTCCATTGGCTTTCAATGAATAATTCCATTAGTTTAATCATAGAATTTACATCTTATATTAACTTTCAAATGAATTCCTCAGTAAGTAAACAATGAGAATGATGAAAGTAATACCTTGATATTCAACTTCTTTATGAGTTTCATGATAACTCTCTTCGCATTTTCATGAAGGAAAAAGAGCTCCACTTGGCCAGGAAAATCAAAATGAAGATAGTGATATGCATAATATACAACTAGTTTGACACCCAATATATATGCACAACTAGTGCGAATGCAAGTATATTCCTCAACGAATAACATAAAACAAATGAACTAGCAATCCAACATAGAACAATCAATAGGATACGGCAGAGCATCGTTAGCAGGGTCCGAATTGATCACTGCAACCTTCCTGCAACCCATAAAAAATATGCTTTCACGAAAAAGAATACAGTTTACTGAAAATACAGTTTGAAAACTACTCCCTCCAACCCATAAAGGGAATCCCTAGTTTACAAAATAAACTACAACCTGGTTGAAAATTATCTGAATCGTTAGAAAAAAAATCAAAAAACTCTCCAATTTCACTAATCGACAGTATCTGAAATAAGGTTTTAGTGGGTATGCAAAAGGCAAGGTACCAGCCGATGAGCTGAAGAAACTGAGACATGCCATTACAGTATGTTGTCTTGCCAGAGCCTGGTGGCCCTATAACCACCTGACCAAACACAATTTCTAAGTTCTAAAATAAACTAGGAGATGGCGATTACAAGCAGCTCAAAGTTGTTAAGAAGAGTTCTGCTAGAAGTGAGAAGAAAAAAAATAACAAAGAGAGGAGTCGAAGAGACCAAGAGGGGCGGCGTGAGGTTGCGGCAGCGAAGGCACCAACAGAAGATAAAAGGCACAAGCAAAATTTGGTTCAACATTTGCAGCCCGCAGTTATCAGTAGAGAGGCTTCCAGCCAAGGGCTAAAGCCCAGGCCCGCCTATGAATAGTTCCACCCTAGGTTCATGGTGAATGTGTAGTGTGGTCAACTGCTTGGAATTGAAACAATGGCACAAATAAAAATAAGAAAAAACAATAATTTTTTATGTCATTGTAGGATCAATTGCTCGATTTCGAAAAAATTTCGGAAACTTTAAATCTGGAACCAACGTGAAATCGAGCCTAAACAGTGTTTAATTCGTGTTCTAATGCAAGAGGAAGCAACCTTACCTCATAAATGGCCGGAAAACAGCAAAACCGCCAGAAATTCAAACAAAAATCGGCGATGGAATCGAATCACGGAAGTTCCAACGGAGGTAACTTGCTATCCGGAGCACTCCTTGGCTAGTGAATGGGCTGTTAGGCCATTTTTGGTGAAGTCACGACGACGATTGGTCGGTCGAAATTTTTCTTTCTTCACGGGAAGAAGAATCGCAGACAGAAGTTACGCGATAGAGATGAAATCTCTCTCCCGTAAGTCTCGACCAAGAGAACTTACTCATTGGTTTTCCATTTGGGCTCCAAGCCCAAAGGGATTTTAATTCCTTTCATTTGGGCATACAGGGATATTTTCTCATTTGGGCTCCAAGTCCAATTGAGGTTTATGAATTTAATCTCATTAAATCCAAGTACAATTAAATTGGGTTTGGATCCCACCAAAAATCAATTAAATCTCGCCCATAAAATTTGTCAATTATGTCTCACATAATTAATTATTAATTCTTCAGTTCACCAGATAGAGCGACCTGATATGATCCATATCTAAATTGATAATAAATTAAATACATATAATCTATAAATCATAAGCGGGATCTAGCAATGCATTATATGATCCGATTTAATATAGATACATCGTGATCGTGTAAATCCCATTTAGTACTAATTCTTTAATCACTTAATATCCAATGATTAATGTCAAGCGTAGGAATGTGTCATCCTTGACCATTAATCACTTTTTTGATATATCAGTAAATAATCGTTATAATGTAACTATCACATAGTCACATTTGTCGACATAACAATTATTTCTGCATCAAGGGGCCCAGGGATATTAATAATCTCATCCCTGATATGAGACGGACAAAAGTATCATATTGATATTCATACATTCCAGCATAAATCGTGCATATTCGGGAACTTACCTTTATAACCCCTCGGTCAAAAGAGGCGTTTGATAACCCCACGTAATACACACTCATTACCCAGAATTATGAATATCTCAGATAACTGAATTAATACTATATGACTTTGCCGATGACACAAACACAATCCATCCGGCAAATCAAATAGGTCGAGTCCAATATTCATGTACCACATACATTCATATTTCATGCGATTAAACAGATACCTCGTATCAATGATATGTAAAACATGAGAAGACAACTTAGTTGACATGTTGTCTAGTCGAGAGCTTGCTTTTTGTACATTATGTAAATACTCTCTCTCTATATAAAATTTGGCCTTTAAAAAAAATGATCTGTAAAACATGATCACACATTAATCTGCATGCTAGTCAATTTAGTCATCTGGTTGTTCCCTTGCTAATGACTTTTAAGACTAGGGACTGATTTAGAGTTTGATAAAATTATGAATTTTCACAATTTGAGCCCACTACCCAAATGATCCATAATATACATATCTACAACTCAAGGAATAAAATGATTTTTATCATTCAGTATACACAAAACGAACAATAGCACAATGCTCTAGGTCATGTAATCACGCGGTAATATACATCCTGTAATCACGCGATAATATACATCCTGTAACGCTACCAAACTGGCCCCTAAGAGATAGCTCAAACATGATCTATTGTCGGGGAATAAGAGGTGGCAGATCCATTGATTGTTGGACCATATCAATCATCTACAAGGAGGATAAGGTGGTTGGCTATCCCATGGATGATAACCTCTTCGTCCCTAACAAATCATCATACCATAAGGAGATTCTACAGAAATCGATAGCCCAATTTGAATTATCAAATCAACTTGAAATGTGGAGAGATCGATCGCGAGAGGAGTGAAGACGATAGTGAAGCATATAATTTTGAGGTGAGTACCTAGTGACATATATTTAGCACGGACAAACTAGGCCCAGACTAAGTCGTCAGAGACAACCTCCCAAGAGGCTTGGCGTGCAAAGAATGAACAACATCAAACAAGTTCTGGAAACCCAAGCCCCCTTCCTCCTTGTTATTGGAGCAGATTGTCAGCAGAGAATGCTAGTGCGACCATTTGCAAAACTTCAAATTGCCCCCCCAAAATCCAACAAATAGTTTGTTCCTTAATTAATCTCATAAGCCGCAAGTCCTTGTTATTTGTGGCGCAGGCTTGATGTTATTTTTAAAAAAAAACTCATATCAAACTAATATGTTGTGATTGAGGCCCTACCTCATGAACGCATGGGTCACATCTAATTGGTTGGGTAAGTTCTATTTAGACATTTTTGTTTTATATTGTGTGGGCTTGTACCTCAATTCTCCGATTAAATTATTTTTCATAGCCTTTAGTTGTGCTATTGATTTCGGAGACCCTTTTTTTATAAGGTTGTAACTTGTGTAGTCCATTGGGTCTTTTTTGGGGGTTGGTTACAGTTACACCCTTTAACCATAGGCTTTAGCACGGCGCCTAACACGGGAAGGGCCTTATCGAAGCTGTCTTGGGGCAGCACAAGAGCGATGAACACGAAGTTGTGCGCGAGAAAGTTATCGGGTGAGTGTTGGATGTTGTCGGATGAGCGTGCAGGCGCGATGTCACGCGTCCTGCACAAGTCAAGCATACATTGCACGTTGTCTTGGCAATGTTTGGGGCAATTGAGAAAGATCTTGGCAGACGATGGAATTTTGGAGAACTGAATATAGTTTGTTCGCATAACTGGGTGTCAAAATGAGTTTGGTTGGCTTGATGCAATAATTCGATCAACTTGGCCGAGACATGATTTTTGAGGCATGGTCGGCACGGGTGATGGCACAATGTGTGCTTGATGGGGCTAAAGATGGTGAGCAGGCGGAACGCGGGCACTTGAATGACGCACACTCATTGTGGGAAGCTAATGTTGTTGTGCACAGGATTTGCACAGCGTGAGGCATGGACGCGCAATTTATCTCGACCTGATACTCAGCACAACCTTGGCTATGTTTCAACAGATTGGTGCACGGGCGCACAAAGCGCTTGGCCTGGTGCTCGGAAGGGCCTTGGCAGGCGCTCAATTAAATGGCACAATGCTTGACAAGCATATGATCGATGACCGAAGAACATGTGTGGCGTGCACGTGCCCAGCTGGCATTGGCGGGTAGGCCTTACATAGGACGATTCTGGACGGTTGTGTATGGTTTTGGCCATTTTGTCCCACGATCTGAAGGTGGTATCCAACGCTCATTGACGGTGATGAAGACTTGTCAAGTGGGCTCTAACTGCCTGTCCCATGATGGAAAATGTGCCTAGTGTAGGAATCATGTATATAGTTAATGTCGTTCAATTTTATTGGTAGAGACAAGTAGGTAGAGTAGAATAACACACTGAGTTCTTTGTAAGGAAGTACTTGTCCTTGTTTCTGTACTCGAGTTGAATGAATGAAAAGGTTGGGGCTTGCCCCATACGTTGTGTGTGCCCCTTGTTCTTTATATTGCGCAAACCTCACCAAACTCTTGGGAAGAACTAATTGATTAGGGGATCATGCCGCACTGAGAGAATTAAAATTTTACTCGGATATTTCCCCGGCAGCAGTTACCATGTCTTGTTTTATATCATATAGAGAATCCAGATCATACTGATATTTTTTTCCAGATAAAACACATTTAACTAATTTATAATGATTAATATAAGTTAATTTTGTAAAAAACTTAACAACAAGGGTACATCTCTTCTTACAATCAATGCTATGGAATTATTTTGCTTTTCTAATTTTACGTAGGTGTGGTGTGGGCGCTAACCAGATTCGTTCGGATCTAGTTTTTTAATTTATTTTTTAATTCGGTTTTAAAAATAAATAACTAGAACCAATACTGAATTAGATCGGAGATTCGGGTTCAAATTCTTTTTCTTCGGATTCTATTTTGGTTTTCGTTTAGTTTTCTTGCTTCTTAAATTAAATGTTACTTTTGTTGTAAATACACATAAATATATATATATAAATATGTATTGATTGTGACCGTTTCAGGATTTATATCTTTTGTAACTGTCAGTCCTGAACCTCTATATATAGAGGACTCTAATGGAAATAAGAGATACGCTTTTGACAACCATTCTAATCTTCTTCATTTTCTCTCGCAGATCCTTGAAATTACAACAAATTTGACTTTAAATTTTAAAGGCATAACCAGGCGTAAAACATTTATAAGATTTTAATATTTCTAATAAAGTTTTATTTTTATATTTGTTTTAGATAATTTTTATATATATATATTTAATTTTTTAATATAATTAGTTTTGATAGTTTAATATTTGGTTGGATCATTAGTCAACCAAATTTCAAACTTTTAAAGTTATTTCTATTGTAAGAAATTCAGTTATTGGTGAAAAATTATGGTTGAAGACTAGGGGTGCAACTTAGAACTCAACGTTATTTGAAAACTTTTTGAAACACAGACAAAATCTTTGATTTAGTCAAATTGTAGACCGGCAGTTCAATTTTTTTTTACTCTTCTCATTTCTACTCTGGACGTGCATACCCGATCACACACGATCCAACCCGACTCACTTTGGTCTAATCGAAAAAATTTGGCACCCTTCATTTAAATTCCTGGCTCTGCTCTTGAGGTCAAAGATACCAAGCTTTCTCTTTTAAGGTGGATTTCGAGAAGGTTTTCGACTTCGTGTGGACTAAACATACATGATGGAGATTATGCGTAAGATGAGATTCTGCAACATCTTGTGTAATTGGATTTTTAAATGTACCTCGTCGGCCTTGGTACCAGTGGTGGTAACTTGAAACAATTGTGGCATATTCAACCATCAGTGAGGCATCTGTCAAGGTTATCCAATATCGTTGTTTCTCTTTTTACTAGCAGCAAAAGGATTGGGCGTGCTCTTGGATAATGCATAGTCGGTTGGCTTATTGTATGGTGTCTCGCTGGGTAGTTCATATCTCTCTATCTCTCACCTACAATATGCTGATGGCATGCTATTATTTGGTCTTACAAATCATAGAGAAATCTGCACCATTAAACGTACACTTCAATTATTTAAAAAATTTGGTCAGGGCTCAAAGTAAAATTTAACAAAAGTCTACTTTAGGACTAAGTATACAAGAGTTCAAGATTATGGAGTTTACTAATCCTTGACTTTGTGAGTGGGGTAAGCTTCCTTTTACATATTTGGGGATTCCCTTTGGGGAGAAATATGAGGCGCTTAGTTTCTTGGTAGCCAATAATCAATTCTATGAGGGGGTAAACTAAATGATTAGGAGTCACAATTTTTATCATTTGGAGGTAGAGTAACGTTGGTGCAATTGAAACTTTGTAGTTTACTGCTATATTTTTGTCGTTGTTCAAGGCACATGCTAATACTATCCAAATGTTGCAGCAAATGCAAAGCCATTTTTTGTAGGGAGGCAAGTTGGAGGTAGGTAGGAAAATTCATTGGGTAGCATGGCAGGATGTTTGTTTGGATAAGGTAGCAGGGGAGTCGGGGTTACAAAATTTGAAGACTTTTAACGAGCTCTTCTTGGAAAATGATTACAGAGGTTAAGAACAGTGAATGAAGGGCTGTGGCTATCCATCTTATGCTCCTTGTACGTGTTCTATTACGCTACAACCTAAAGACCTAACACAATTGGAACCAGGTGACTATAGGCCTATATATCTAATAAGCAGTGCTTATAAAGTACTTGCAAAAGTACTATTAAGAGGCTGAGTAAAGTGCTTCCAACAATCATCTCTAAAAGCCAAGCCGGGTTCATGAATGGTAGATACATAGGTGACACTATATTATGTGCTAATGAGGTGATTGATCTAGCAAAAAAAGGCAAGACTCAAATGCACACTGTTCAAAGTTGGTCTTCAGAAGGCCTTTGATATTGTTCACTAGTTTTTCATTCTGAATATGATGGAAGTTATGGGATTCCACCTCAAATGTTAGAGATGGATCACAGCTTGTATAAGCTCAGCCTCTATATCTATTTTGATTAATGGGTCACCTACAGAACAAATATTTCCACAGCAAGGGTTCAGGCACGAGGATCCACTATCCCCCTTTCTATTCTTGATAGTTGCAAAAGGATTAAACCTATTTTTCAATAAAGCTAAAGAGCAAACGATATGCAATAGATATCCTATGGGGACATGATGCATCTCAACATTGCAATATGCGTACACCACACTTATCTTTGGAAATGGTAGGGAGCAAGACATGTCATGTACTAGAGATATACTAAGGTGGTTTAAGGCCTTATCAAGGTTAAAGGTAAATTATCACAAGAGCAAATTGTGCACTATGAACCTCTCCCCAGTAGAGTAAACAAGATTGGTAGAGATGCTATACTGTCAACTGGAAAAACTACAATAAAGAGAAGACTGTTGCTCTGGGAAACCAAACATCTATCTTTTGGTGGCAGACTAGTTCTTATTAAAGCAGTGTTGGTTCATCTACCAATATGCTACATGTCAATGTTCAGAGCCAAAAACTTGTCATAAAAAATTACACAACTACAAATACAATTCCTGTGGGGAGGGTAAGTGGGGAGAAGGGAGATACCTTGGATAGCATGACATCAGATTACATAGAGGAAATAAAATCGAGTGCTAGGGGTTATTGAGCTGGGGGGATTTTAATAAGGCCCTTTTCCTCAAATGGGAATTGAAATTATTTGGAGATGAAGATAATTGTTGGCATAAGCTATTATAGTACAAATATAGAAAGGTACCTCAGTGTATTTACTATGAAGACGAAGGGATCCTTACTGAAACTAGATCATCACTGAGGTGGAAACAACTCCTAAGAAGCATCAGATTAGAGGAGTGATTTAGTAGCAATGTCATAAGAATAGTAGGGAAGGGCACTGACACACTGTTTTGGGAAGATCGATGGATGAGGCACAATAGGTTTTGCAAAAAATTTGACAGATTATACCCAATAGCAGAGCATAAATTCCATACAATATCATCTAAATTGGAGTATGATGGGGAAAATTGCATATGGAGATGGTCTTGGAGAAGACCTCTATTTGTTTATGAGACAGAGCAACTCTCTCTGAGTTGCAGCAAGATATTTCAGAATTCATATCCGATCAGAGAATTGATCATTGACTATGGAACAATGATGGGAGAGGGCAATACTGATTGGTCCGATGTATATCTACTTATAACATCCCTTTTACCTTAAAAGTTACCATTCCTCAAGAGATGATATAAGTGCATAAATGCATTAATTTGTTGTTTATAACTGGAGCAAAATGCCAATAGCCCCCCTGTACTAGACCTAATAGCCAATTTACCCCCTTGTACTTTAAAAACAACCAATTTACCCCCCTGTACTATCCGAAAGAAGCCCACTGCCCCCGGAAAATTCCCACGCGCTACAGTGCGACTGGGCAAATGTTTTTTGGGACGAAATGTCGGTTTTACCCTTCCTTCCACAATCCCTCATTCCG
>JAOWBN010023722.1:0-10535 GCA_028565015.1 Pinguicula moranensis
GCTTCCATGTAAACTTCCTCTTTCAAATCACCATGCAGGAATGCATTTTTTACATCAAACTGATATAGGGGCCAATCGAGATTTGTTGCAACAGAAAACAAAACTCGAATTGTATCAATTTTAGCCACTGGAGAGAATGTCTCAGAATAATCTATACCATATGTTTGAGTATATCCCTTGGCAACAAGTCGTGCTTTGTACCTCTCAATAGATCCATCAGACCTCCGTTTGATTGTATACACCCATCGACATCCCACTGGACGTTTGCCCTCAGGTAGCTGACATATATCCCAAGTATGATTCGTAGCCAAAGCATCCATCTCATTTTGCATAGCTCGTCTCCACCTGTCATCCTGCATAGCTTCCTGAACATTTTTTGGCAATTTTTCTGAATATAAGGCTGCAGAAAAAGCTGAACCAAATATTGACTTACTCCCCCTGAGGAGATTAGCCACAGGATACTTAGATTGTCGAGAGATATGTTCTGGTTCATATCGACGTGCAGGTATCCCACGAGTACTCCTCACTGGCAATATACGTCTCTCCGGTTCAGATGTTTGTGTAATATCTGCAGTCAAATTAGTTGTAGGAGAAATATCTGAAGAATTCTCAACAAGAGTACTAACCTGCGGGATATCAGTCGGGGCAGGCGAGATTGGGCTGGCCAGTGGCGATGATGGTGTGGTTTGTACGATGTCAGGTGCGGTATGCAGGGTATTCTCTGGTCTCAGATCAATCGGACTGATTAGCCAACCTAGGGGATCAACCACATGTGGTGGAGTGTCTCCTGGGTCAGTGGGCTGGCTAAAGTAATACTCGGTCTCAAGGAAGTCACAATCCATTGTAATAAATAACCGACGAGACTTAGGATCATAACATCGATACCCCTTCTGTTGTACAGCATAACCAAGAAAGACACATTTGACTGCGCAAGCAGATAACTTAGTACGGTCAACCTTGGGTATGTGAACATAGACTGAACAACCGAACACTCGAGGATGAAGAGTGAGAGGAGGAGATATTGAAACCAAGGAAGTCAGGGTCTGTAACGGGGTTTTGAGGTCCAAGATTTTTGTGGGTAATCTATTCATCAGGAAGACTGCTGTTGAAGCCGCATCAGACCAAAAAATGGATGGGACGTTAGCTTCAAGTAAAAGGGCACGGGTTATTTCGAGGATAAGACGATTTTTTCGCTCGGAGACCCCATTCTGCTCTGGAGTATTAACACATGTGGTTTGATGTATGAGGCCTTTTTCTCGAAATTTTTTTTGCATTGCATGATTAACAAATTCACCACCATTGTCAGATCGCAAAGTTTGGATGGAGCACTGAAATTGAGTCAGAACCATAGTATAGAAGCCAATGAATTTGTCAGGGACCTCAGACTTATGTTTCAAGAAATAAATCCAAGTCATTCGAGTGCAATCATCAATGAAGAGCACAAAATACTTATATCCATTTCGACAAGCATGCGGAGCGGGTCCCCAAACATCAGAATGAATTAATGAAAAAGGACGATCCGAACGAGTATTAGTCAGTGGATAAGAATGTCTATGACTCTTAGCCAATGCACAAGTATCACACGAAATACAGGATTTATTTCTAAAAAACTTCGGAAATAATATTTTGAGGTACCCTACAGAAGGATGACCCAGTCTACGATGCCATAGCCAAGCTTGTCGATCAGCAACTCCATGTGTCAATAAGCAGCGCCCCTGACGAGCAACCTCATCGACATAGTACAAACCATCCTTCTCACTGCCACGCCCAATAATCGCTCCCGTCCTGATATCCTGCAAAATACAGAATTGAGGATAAATCAATATAGTACAATTGAGTTCTTTTGTGACGTGGCTAACAGATAATAACTTGCACGAGAGCTCAGGAACAAATAAACAGTTGTGTAATTTTAGGGTCGGAGACAATTCAATAGACCCAGCGCCATGTACTCGTGCAAGGCCCTCATTAGCAGTGCGAATGCAAGTTCGCTTTGGAGTAGAATCCACAATAATATCTTGTTGATCATTTGTCATAGTATCTATCGCACCGCAATCGATTAACCACGATTGATTTTTTCAGGAAGCTGATTTCTTGCGGCCATACAAGATACGCCAATATCATCCCCAAAACAACCCGGAGGAAAATATTTGGGATTAGAAATCGATTCAGAAATTGGGCTGGACTGGTGCATTCTCGTACTGGGCTGTAATTGAGTATTGGGCCGAAGTGACTTCATACCCAAATCATCCGATAATTGTGGAGAAGCACTATTGGGCCATAAGTCATGTGTCTGCCTGGGCCCAATACGTGATTCCAGCCCATTTGATTGTCGTTCGGATGTCAAGGGCCTGCGAGTAACAATACAAGGCGTAGAGGATCTAATTGCAATGTTAGACATAAAATAAGGACCAGAAGGCAAGGGTTGCGCTTCTGTCCGTGTACCTCCATACAACGTTGTGTCCTCCGTAATCGTGACGGCTGCTGTGCCAAAACTAGGACCACCGTGGACGTCCTCGCCGCCGGTTGTGGTCGGTGCACCAAGAGTACCCACAGTAGAGGTGGCGGACGCCGGTTTGGTTCCTCGTTTCTTGACATCTGGCCACCAGTCGGGGTACCCGATCCGTTTGAAGCAGCCTTCGGTGCTGTGGCCGGATTTCTGACAATCACTGCAATATAGCTTGGATTTATCAATACTGACAGATCGGTTGGAAGTCCTTGATGGTAGTTTTCCAGGGTCATCTTTGCCTCCACGAACCACAAGGCCACTACCCAATGATGTCTCGGAAATTGACGATTTTGGGGCGCTGAAAATTCCAATCCGAGCAGCTTCTCGGCGGATGGCCGAGTATGCAGCTTCTACTGAGGGAAGTGGTGTGGTTTTCAGGATGTCCCGACGAATTCCATCAAAATTGTCGTTGATCGCGGATAAAAATTGGTACAACCTTGTTTCCTGTTTAAGTCGATCAAATGTTGCTATATCTGTTGATGTTGTCATTGGATTAGGTTGGCGCCGATCAATTTCCTTCCAAATCCTCTGTAAAGTGCTGAACAGGTGCTCCAGGGAATCGGCCCCCTATTTCTGCTGGCTCGCACGAACAGTAAGATCATAAATTTGGAGTGGATCACCTCCACTGCCGAAGGTAGTTAATAAAACTGTCCATAGGTCATAAGCAGATGGATATTCAACGTAATTGTGAGCAATATCCGTAGATATATTGTTGATAATCCATGTGCAAACATTGAGGTCGGCCTGCTCCCATTGAGGATAGGCCGGATCTTGTTCAGAGGGAGGCTGTGGTTTACCGGTAATATGGCGAAGACAACCTCTGCCCCCGATCGCCATTCGCATAAGTCGAGCCCATATTCCATAATTTTCCTCTGTCAATTTGATTGATAACTCAATTGGTTGACTAATATGGGATGGTTGTAGTTGTTTCATCAGATTTGCAAGATGTTCAGACAGGTCACCAGAGGTTGTCGCCGGGATTTGACCGCTACTAGTAGCCTGGTGAGTCCCTGGTGGTGGCACCTCAAGATCATGTGACTGTGAATCACGTGGATCAGGAAGATGGCCCTGATTGTTGTCTGTGTTACTCATCAGAGTGAGGAAGGTAAGTGGAACCCCCTGGTAGATGATGATTTGTGATGATCGAATCTCAGGATCGATCACACTGCTCTGATACCATGTTTTGAAGATGATTTTGTAGAACAAGAATTATGTTCTATTTCTCTTAATCTCATTCATCGTTGTACATGTGATTTATAGGAATAAAGAAGCAGTTTCCTAGTCTAGATATGACTTTAGTAGTGGGTATACTAGATAAGGGATGATTACTTATAATAAGGAATCATCCATTTTACAGTTTATAGATTGACCCCACTACTAGATTTATGTTTAAGACTTGGATGTCTTCCCGACCCCGAGCACAATAGAAAATGAAGAATAGTTTAGTTCAACCTCGGGTATTGACCTTGAACAATTCACTGTACAATCTCAGTGGCTGTGAAATTAAGACAACATAAGTAAGGTATAGATTCATCAGGTTGAAGGTAGTAGCGAGGCCTGGATCGTTTGCCTTTGAAAGGTTGACATGGCCAGCACCGACGGCAAAGACATTCGCCGGGATATGACGCTGGTTTTCAACAGGATGGTCGTCGAAATTTTGGATATTTCACTCTTTTAAAAAAAAAAATAAGATTTAGATAAAATAAAATCAAGTCCGGGTAGTGATCGGGAAACCAGGGGATATTTCACTATCTAAATATAGTCACTGGTGTAGTTTTTTTTATAATCGTGGTATCCGAGTATCAAAACATCCGATTAATTCACGAGGCCATACTCCAGCGACCCCAGTCATGAATCGATTAAATCTCGGTTTGAAGAGGAGGATTTTCAGACCTGCGATCGTGGACCTGACGCTTTATAACTTTCAAGATCAGATGTTCCCCCACTAGGACAACCCGTCAGGGTTAGTCACTGGTGTAGTCATGGGGACCAGGGTTATGGTTCCCAAACTTTTTCCAACAAAAAATTATGTTGAAATTTTAAAAAATATATATAATTTTTTAAAAAAATAATCCCAAAAAGTAAAAAATTAATTTTACCCAATATATTCCCAAATTAAGTTAGGGTTTGGGGGGTCTGAGATGTACGCGGTCTTACCATTGTAATTATACAAAGATGCCGTTTCCATTTTGCGACCCATGCAGGTATCAATCCGTGGACCTCATAGTTGTGAGGTCTAGTTGCTCACCACTAGAGCCTGACTTGATCCCAAAAAAGTGTTTTTTCCAAAAAAAAAATGACTCCTCCCTGCATTTATATTATTGCCTCACCCTCACCTCACCCCTTGATATAGTGAAAGTCAAGTTTACAAGAGTTTACTCTAGTGGTGTTTCATAATTTAGCCTTAATTTCTTAAATGGAAAAGGAGTCTTTCTGCTGCCAAAATATTAAGCTTTTACTGGCAAAGAGCTTTAAACAAGAGTTTCATCTAATGAAGAGAGTTCATAATTCAACCGTGTTTTCCTTTTCCTAAACGGACGAGAACGCGTTTTCCGACTGACAGAATCCCATCCTTTGTAGTGGAAATCAAGCTTTAAATAGCAGTTTAATCTACTCACGTTTTCATAATATAGCCCTGCTTAAGGAAAGGGAAAACAGAAACACGTTTTTTCTACTGCGGTGTACAAAGAACTGTACACGTTTCCTCTTCAAACGCTAAACCAATTTTGGATGAAATTGGAATCAAGATTAAAAAAAAATGATTAAGCAAGCGTATTCAGAATTTACCGTTTACAGTTTACCGCTGTAACTTTTTCTCTCTTCCTCCGACCATTATTTAGAACCCTCTGATCCTCATCATAATTACACCTGCAGATATTAATGGCTCTCAACACCCTTCTCGCTTTCTCCTTCTTACTCAGCTTTCACCATTTTCTTACAGCGGAAATGATCTCTCCAGGTCTAGAGAATGCCACGTCGACAACAACATACATTGTCCACGTAGATCCAGAATCCGGCCCCACAGAAACCTGGCTCCACGATTTCCAAGCGATGACCTCATCTCGGCCGTCGATCTATCACTACCGCCACGTGTTATCAGGATTCGCGGCACGGCTCTCGCCGGCGGACCTGAGAATTCTTCAACAGAAGAAAGGATTTATCTCGGCCCGGCCCGAACGGATGTTTTCGCTTCACACGACTCATACAAACACCTTCCTGGGCCTGAACGAGAGCCGGGGGATGTGGAGATCCACGACATACGGCCGGGGCGTGATCATCGGCCTTATCGACACCGGGGTCACGCCGGGCCACCCGTCTTTCGACGGTAAGGGGATGCCTCCGCCGCCGGCGAAATGGAAAGGTAAGTGTGAGGTGGCTCCAGGAGCCACATGCAACAACAAGCTCATCGGAGCCAGATACTTCGACTTCGATCCAATCCCCGCGGACGACATCGGTCACGGTACCCACACGGCGAGTACGGCGGCCGGAACTTTCGTCGACGGAGCTTCGATTTACGGCAACGCGGAGGGAAGAGCTTCCGGCGTCGCGCCGCGAGCGCACGTGGCGGTTTACAAAGCGTGCGAGGATGGCGGTTGCTGGGAGAGCGCCATCCTCCGGGCAATGGACGCCGCAATCGACGACGGAGTCGACGTGCTTTCCATATCACTCGGCGGCGGACCACTTCCTTTCTACATGGAAAGCATCGCCATCGCCTCGTACCAGGCGGTGCAGAGAGGCATTTTCGTGTCCTGCTCCGCCGGAAATGCAGGGCCATATCCTCGATCCTTATCCAACGACGCGCCATGGATCCTCACAGTCGGCGCCAGCACCATTGACAGGGAAATCAGAGCCACCACAGAGCTAGGAAACAACCAATCACTAGATGGGCAAACAGCTTTTCAAACAAGGGATTTTCCCGCCACTCCGGAATTACCGGTCATTTTCCCCGGGAAAGACGATTTGAAAGGCAATCTCCGCTACTGCATCGGCGGATTTGACGCCAGTGTGAAAGGAAAGATCGTCGTCTGCGAATACGGCGGATACATCGGTAGAATCCAGAAAGGTGAAAACGTAAAAAAAGCCGGCGGGGCTGCCATGATTCTGATGAACACGGCGGTTGAGGGGTACACTACACTGGCTGACGCGCACGTTATTCCAGCGTCGCACATCAGCTACGCGGATTCAATCCTACTGAAAAAATACCTCAACTCAACTTCATCCCCGACGGCAAAAATCCTGTTCAAAGGAACCATACTAGGTGACCCTCTCGCTCCAGTTGTGGGATATTTCTCCTCCAGAGGCCCTAGCCCCACGACCCCCGGAATTCTAAAGCCCGACATCATCGGACCCGGAATCAACATACTCGCAGCCTGGCCAATCTCCATTGAACACAAGAAAAACACAAAGTCCACATTCAATATGATCACAGGTAAGAGACAGAATCAGAAACAGGGGAGTACTTTTTCCAATTTCTAGATCACTTACAAATTTGTATTCGCTTTGATTTCAGGCACCTCCATGTCCTGTCCGCATCTCAGCGGCGTAGCTGCATTGCTTAAAAGCTCTCATCCTGATTGGTCACCGGCCGCCATAAAATCCGCTATCATGACAACTGCTTATGAACTGAATCACAATGCTACTCCAATTGTCGATCAACGCCATCTCCCCGCGGATATCTTCACCGTGGGTGCTGGCCATGTAAACGTTCCCCGAGCTCATGATCCCGGGTTGGTTTACGATCTCCATCCAGACGATTACATACCATACCTCTGCGGCCTGAACTACACAAACGAAAATATCAGCGTGATTGTCAACCGCAAAGTGGATTGTTCTAAGATACAGAGTATTCCTGAGGCACAGCTCAACTATCCGTCTTTCTCGGTTGTACTAAAATCGAAACCTCAGAGCTACACGAGGACCTTGACCAATGTTGGTGAGACGACTTCGACTTACAGATTGGAGATCGTTGCACCAGATCATGTTGCAGTGGATGTCAAACCGAGTAAACTTGTATTCACGGAGCTGGGGGAGAAACTTAGTTATACTGTGACATTTACCCCATCTGCTGCTACAAGGATCGTAGGGAGTAATTCTACTCAAGGATTCATCAGCTGGAACTCGGCGAAACATTCTGTGAGGAGCCCAGTTGTAGTTGTCTTTCAATGATACGAATGTGGAATAGTGAGTCTCACTCATATATATCGAATAAACTCATTAATATACTATGTTTATTTTCTTATTCTTCCAACTTTATTATATTATATCCCAACCCAAGGGCGTATCTAGGGGCAGACCGCCATGAATCCGCCCTTGCCCCTTGGGTCTTTCTGTACTAGCAACTGTATTGGTATAACTAAGTTATTCAAATTATTATTTTTAATAATAGATATGTTTTTACCTTAAGAAAAAAGTTAGGGTAAAAAAATGTCTATTAACACAAATATGGAAAGTTAAATTATTATTGACTCCCAAAAATAAAATTAGGAAGGTGGGGATAAATGGGTATTGATACAATGCACGAAATTTGCACGAAAGTTCAGGCCCATTATATTGTGGTGAGAATTTTTATGATTTATGGTCAGTCTTGGGTCCTTGGCAGCATATATACTATGGAGAGACCATGCCGTATGGCAGTCTGGAAGAGTCATACAGGAATGCGACTACATTAGACCATTTAATGTCCTGACAAACCATTGCTGATTTTGCAATTTTGTGTGCGGGTTTGGCTGGATTTAGCACTTTTTTTTTTCAAAAATTTGGTTGTTTTCACGTAGAGAGGATTGTTCAAAAAGACTATAATGGTTTCTGTCAGCATTGAACTATTGATGGTCTTCCAAAGTTTCTTTGGTTAAAATTATCTATATATCATCAAGTTAAACAAATGGTTCCTGTATAGCCATTGGAAATTGCCTTCGAGTTTCAACCACGACAATGTCGTGTCTCTTTCAATTGATTCATGCTAAAATATGGCAGGTGGGATGTTATGACCTCTTGGTCTTACTGTATATTGTTTCCCACAATATGTTCTGATTCATGCTATAGATTTTATTTTCTTTCCATGGGAACTATCATGAGCGTTGGTATGTCTTGCAGGTTCGCTTTGAGCTCACTTCCTTTGCTCTGAATTCGGAACTTAGTGTTGTTGAGTGAATGAATATTTATTTTCATATTTGTTTTGTGGTCAATAATTTGCAATGAAAGACAATGGAGGAGGAGGATCACATGGATTCTGAGCAAGTTTTGGATGATGATTGATGATCAGGTTCTAGAGGAAAATATAGTTTGAGAAGAAGAACAAGAAATAGAAACAGATTTAGAGGAGCCGAAGAAGAGAATGAGCTTTGAGTCTAAAGCTCTATTGCATAATTTTTTTTATAAAAGTTATGTTAGGAAAAAAAGGATTCGGTGTGAGGGTGAAAGGAATCAAATATACCCAAGGGAGATGTTACATAACATTTGGTTGTAATCGTGGTGGGCAGGTGCATAGAACATGTTCTGATCCAATAAAATAGCATCTGACGACCAAAACCAACTGTCCAGTATCAATTTATGCATTTTCGCATGCTGACAATCTATGAGTGTTGAATAAAATTATGTTTGAGCATAACCATAATTTGGATGTGGACAAAACAAATTTATCAAGTGCAATCGATATATCCCGGTAAATATGAAAATGCCATTTGAGTTAAATCAAGCAGCAACAATCAAAATTTCATGTGATCCACTCTGACATCAAACCAACCATGATGCTGATGAAAAACAAAAACCTCAACCTTACCATTCACAGCCTCTCTTACATGAATTAATAGTTTCTTACTTCTTCTATGTGATCCACCAAACAGCACTATAGGTAAAGCCTGGGCAGAGACATATTCTTTTTCAGGTCTGTGATCAAAATTGCAAAATCAGTAAGGGTTTGCTTGGACGTTAAATGGTTTGATGATATTTTTGATTCAAACGGTTGAAACCCACATAGGCAAACACTCAATCCAAAGAATTAAGTAATAGAAAAAGAAAAAAAATATGGAAAAAGAGCATTAAAAGGCTTTGTTACATTTTGGAGAACTCCATTGATATCGTGAGAATTTTAGATTCAAACTGTACCCACGTAGGCTTTGTTACATGTTGGAGAACTCCACTGATATCAATCGTGGAATTTTTTAGAAGCAGGAAGACAAAAAGTATTTGGAAAAGAAAAGAAAATTGGAAGCTAGAAGACAAAAAAAAAATTGGAATAGAGAAGAAAACATCAGAGAAGATAGCGTAGGAAGTTGCTGGATGCAAAATTTCGTGCATTGTTTCATCCAAAAAAGTCGCTTTGCATGGGCCCATGAATTAGTTGGGCACAAAGCTCCAAACACCATGGTTTTAAAAAAAAATACCGGGGATAAAGACATCAAAAGACGCCCACACTTTTTTATGTTCATTCTTATAATCTTATTGTATGGAAATGTCCAAAAATATTATTATATTGCTGGAAAATAAATAAATAAATATATATTTATATACTTCAAAACTCAAAAGTAAGATTTCTTGAAACTTGCAACTCCTTTGCTGATCCCTTATTTCCCCTCAAGATAGATAGACCCCTTTCTGTTAAAATTCCCGGGAATTTCAACTATCATCCTCTCTACAAACATCAACCGATCCACCGCCGCATCTCATCCTCGGATATCCAACCGTCGCCGCTTGTCGGGAAAGGTGCATCGGCCTCTGCAACAGGAATTATGGAAACCCAGAAACATATGGAGGACCCTAGCACTAGCTCGTCTTCGATAGAACCCAAGACTCCGGTCTCGAAGCTTCTCGGATCCTCGTATCGCAGGCCCTCTTCCTCCCGCACAATCTATAGTGATCGGTTCATCCCTAGCCGCTCCTCTTCCAATTTTGCACTATTCAATCTACCTAATTCCAGTGCCAATGCCTCTTCTGATGATTCCCGCTCCGCTTATACTAACTTGTTAAAGTCTGCTCTTTTTGGACCGGAATGTGTTGGTGGGGCTAATGGGTTTCAGCCATTGACTCCAGA
>JAOWBN010023733.1:0-10535 GCA_028565015.1 Pinguicula moranensis
CTGGATCGGGATATTAATCTGGCAGTGAAGAGGAAAATCAGGAGCTGTGTATCGAATGTGGAGAAGACCATCAGTAATGCGCTGTACCTAATCAATCATCTGTACTCGTAAATTGTGAAAATTTTATTTCTGATTATGATGGTATTGGTTCCTATTTGGATCGCTGTTTGTTCTTAAAATTTGTTCTCAAAAATGTCATATACTAATTTAATATTTGTTCATTTATTTAAACTCAATAAATTCATTATTCACAATCCGTGTAGATGAAACACACCTTTTTAATGATATAATTTCTAAGATCCAAATTTTATTTTAAAGAACTAGAGAAAAAAAATAATAGCTTTTATCGCATTAATTTTCATTAAAAAGTCATAAATAAAAAAAATAGTTTCATCAATACAAACACCCCACTTACCACCGCCACCCTATAGATGTTGGACAAGACATGGCCTACAAGATACAATACAATCCTTGTTCCACATGGATATATATTTACAGGGTTTAAAATTTCATAATTAAAGTGATATACATAATCATAGACAAGGTAGAATCCTATGTTTTTTAGGATCTTGCTAATCTTGAATTCTTGATGACTCTAGAATATTCCTAGTACCTCCCGCGGCCCCTAAGATGTATAAATTGTTTGTGATTTATGTGGTGTAATTCCAAATTCAAATCCTACGCTTTATGTTGTATATTTTTTATTCAATTTATACTAAACGTTAATTTTATGGTTAAAATACGGGAACTACTACAAGCTCGCTGAGTTTAAAAAAAATATATTAATAGCTATCTTTATTTTAAATTTTAATAATTGACAAATATATCATATATTAAATTTTATTAATTGGTAAGAAAGAAGTGACAAACGCATAACGAATTCAAAAGGTATTAATAATAGATATTTTATAGTTAAAAGGTTAGTAATGGGTTATGAAACTAATTTATTATATTTAATCATTAACACACGGAATCATAAGATCTTCTTCTTACTTTATTGATTTTCAACTGTACACATGTGGAAACTCTCTAAAATGCTCTCCACTGTAGCAAAACCCCCCTCCTGCAGTTCACCGTAGAAATAAAACTCCGGTAACTTGGTCTCTTCTTCTGCCGGAACAGACCGAGAATCCGCATTAGTTATCTTTTTTATACCGGGCGGGTGAGCTCACCGGTAGGGATAACTGTGGACAAAAACCATTTGGCTCTTTGTGGCTCGTCTGTCACCATGGAGGTACACCAGAGCTCGACGCACTTCCAGTTTGCGGCTACAGGAATAGATTCAAACAAGTTTCCTGAAAGTTCAGTGGGAAATGGGGAAAATACTAACCTCCCGGAGGCTGACTGGACTGTGGTCCGTCGTAGAGGTAATCAACCCCTTGAGAAGGAAACAGAGATTTCTACATCTCCGACCACCAAAAGTGTTCCCCCGTCTCGGGAAATTCCAGCACATATCCAAAAAATGAGATCAAACTCAATGTCTTTCTATTTTACGAATTTCCCCCCAATGTGGCAAAGGAAAGAAATGTGGCAAGTATTCTCGGGCTACGGCAATGTCACTGACATCCACACCCCACCTCAAGCATCTCACCACAGGTCTCGATTTGGTTTTGTACGCTTTCATAAGAACTCAGTCAGGCCACAATTGTTGGAACGATTAAACAGTATTCGAGTGGGTTCTTTTCAACTCCGGGTAAGTATGGCTAGAACAGAGGCAGATTCGGTTAGTGCAGAAGCTCGACAACAAAAGCAGCAAGGGCAAGGTGAACAAGAACTGAGGGATACCACTACTCCTGACGGATATGCTTTTTCCTATGTTCCTCAAAACCCGATTGCTGAAGCCCTGGTTATCAAATTTGCCCCAGACCCAGAAGAATCGAAATGGTTACAAACATGCCTTATCGGGCAACCTGGTCCGATGCTGGACATAAACAGCATAAACTCTATTCTCTCCTCAGCAGGTTATTTTGACAGTGCAGCAACTAGACTGGAAGGTGGGGAGGTTCTGTTGCAACTAAGCTCAGTGGAGGACCAACTAAAGCTATTGGATGACAGTGACACAACAGAAAAAATGTGTCTGCACTCACTGAGGCCATGGCAATTGGTAAATGGTAAGCTAGCTCGTCCAACATGGATACAAATCCGAGGTACCCCTCTACAATTCTGGTATCGAAAGTTCTTTGAAGAGGTTGTGACCCGACTGGGAGTACTACTAAAGCTGGATGAGAAAACATTAGATAAGTCTGAGATGCAATTCGCACGAGCTCAGATTTTGACCTCGTCCCATGACCAAATTCGACAAACGTTGGAGATTGATTCAGTGGCCGAAAGATTCAGCATTCATGTATCAGAGGAAGGAAATACAAAACAGAAAGCTTATATGCGAAAGGATAACCGTCAAGCAGGCTGGCTACGTTTACCTAGAAAAGATATTCGAACCGATGAAGAGTGGCCAAAACTAAACAGAGACCGATATCGAGAAGGTAAACAAAAAGTAGGTGAGAAACGTGATTCACAAATTGTTGCAATACATGAAGAGGCGCCTGTTTCGGAGGAGAGTATTGTTATTCCGGTGGAGAACTGTGCAAACGGCGCGGCGGCTCTAGTTTTGGCGGGAACGCCTAAATCCAATACAGCAACAGGGGAGGTCAGTGTAGAGTCTCCATCAATGCACAGTGCTGATGAGATTTTGGAAGTACCGTTTCTGAAGCATATCCAGGATATTGCGGGCGAATCAGAGTTAACAGTATCTAACCACTGCAGCCAGAACCCCAAAATGAGTGAAAAGTCAACGGCTGGTCCGCAAGACAATAATGACTTAAGCGAAGGGCTCGTACTTGGGCCACACGGCCGAATCAAACGAGGCAGTTTCACGGAACTCTTGGCTAAACAACACCTGAAGATGGGCCTACGGCCCATGAGTTGGTCTCCATTAAAAAAATCTGACGGCCTCGAAACCATTATTAATAATTCTGATCTAGTCGCTCACAGGGACGCTGCTCTCGAATCATCTACTGTTGAGGTTGCACTCTCTCTACCATACTCTGTTCCTGCACCGACTCATCCCCAATCATCATCTGCTCTTGAACTCATGCCGTTAAACCAACTTTCTCCGGGCCATACAGGAAGCAGGGTAAGTATGGAACAAAATACGGATGTCTCTACGAGGAATTTTCAGGATCACATCGATACTACAAACCAGGAGATCACACTATCTCTACACGAGGAGGCAGATGCAGCAATTGACCTAGCGATAGATCTGGGGGTTACCCTAAATACACCCAGATCAGACATTATTCACCGATTGGAAAGATTATTTGACAGAGAAGAAGAACAAAGGATCCAGCCAGAGCCAGAACTAGTAAGACCTACCAGCTCACCTGTTTAAGTAATGAGGATTATCTCATATAATTCCAGAGGTCTTGGTACCCCAATCAAGAAAGCTGAAATTCGTGATCTAGTGAGAAAACACAGTGTTGATATGATACTTATACAGGAATCTAAATTGCGGGACATGAATACTCGAAAGTGCAAACAGCTCTGGCCATACGAGGATCTTGACTGGAGATATGTTGAAGCAGTAGGAAGCTCTGGAGGTCTATTAAGCATGTGGAATAAGGAGGTCTTCAAGATAACTAATTCTTGGAGAGAGAACAATATTCTAGGGATGGAAGGAACCTGGGGGACGAACTCAATTCCAATCAAGGTGCTAAACGTTTATCTTCCTTGCATATTTCGGTACAAAAAGGAAGTATGGGAAAAAATTACACAAATCATCAGCAGGGACCCAAATGCAAAGTGGTGTGTCGCCGGAGATTTCAATGCAGTACGATGCTCTGATGAGAGAAAAAACAGTGGATCGCATAATGTTGCAGAGATAAGGGAATTTAATGATTTCATCTATAGAACGCAGCTTGTTGATTTGCCATTACAACAATTTCGATATACCTGTATCTCCCGCGGTGGAAATTGTTGCAGTAGGCTGGATCGCTTCCTACTATCCGAATCATGGTTTGAGCAATGGCCTGAGATCTATCAGGTGGGATTGGCACGGGCACTATCTGATCATCGCCCTATAATACTTAAAACAGAAGAGATAAACTGGGGGCCTAAAGCCTTTAAATCATTGAACTGCTGGGAGATGGAACCTGGGTTTGCTGATTTGGTCCAGAAAGAATGGACTGCTTTCGACATTGATGGGCATGGGGGATATGTTCTACATGAGAAATTGAGGAATTTACGCATGAAGATAGGTCTGTGGAACAAGAAAGTCTTTGGCATGGTAGACAGAAATATAGAAAATCTTAAACATCAACTAGATGTTATGGATAGAGCTGCCGAGCAAAATATCCCTTCTTTTGGGGATAAGGAAATTAGATATGAAACATGGAATTCACTGCAACGTTCACTGCTTCACAAGGAATCTATGCTCAAACAAAAGTCAAGAGTCCAATGGATCCGCGAAGGGGACAACAACACTAAATTCTTTCATGCAAGAGTACAAGGAAACATCAGGAGAAACAAAATCAGAGGAATTCAGTTGAATGGCAGATGGATTGATGAAGTCCAGGATCTCAAATCTGGTATTAACAACCATTTTGCAGCTCACTATGATACAGAAAAATGGAATCGCCCCTCTTTAGACTTACCTGCTGTCCGAAGGCTCTCCTTGATGGACAATGAGCTACTGACAAGACCTTTTTTGGAGGAGGAAATAAAGGCCGCAGCCTGGAGTTGTGGGAAATCTAAGAGCCCGGGTCCTGACGGCTTCAACTTCAACTTCATACAAAAGCATTGGGAGGTCTTAAAGGCTGATTTTATAGCTTTTATGCAGGAATTTTACAGGACAGGTAAACTATGCAAAGGACTAAATTCCACATTTATAACTTTGATTGCAAAGATCAACAGCCCGGTACTTCTTGAACATTACAGACCGATTTCCCTTGTTTGTTGTGGATACAAGTTGTTGTCTAAACTGCTATCTCGAAGGATGAAAGAAGTAATGCACAAGATCATCTCTGAAAATCAGACAGCGTTTATTAGAGGTAGGCAGATCCTGGATGGGATCTTGGTAGCTAATGAAGCTATTCACAGCATTAAGAAGTCTAAGAAGGCTGCTGTAATCCTCAAGGTTGATTTTGCGAAGGCCTTTGATACGGTTGATTGGGATTATTTGCTGCACATGCTCCAGAAATTTGGTTTTAACCGAACTTGGATCAGATGGATGAGAGAGTGCATTACAACGGCTCATGCCTCAGTATTAATTAACGGATGCAGTTCGGGGGAGTTCAAAATTAAGCGGGGACTGAGACAAGGGGATCCTTTGTCCCCTTTTCTATTCTTAATAGCTATGGAAGGTTTGCACCTTTTACTCAACAGGGCGGTGGACCTACATAGGCTGATACCAATCAAAGTGGGCTCAATTAAGTTATCTCATTTGCAGTATGCGGATGACTTACTAGTGTTTGCCACAGGGAGTCGAAGCAACATTTCTTCTATCAAATATATTCTCAGGATCTATGAGCTGATTTCTGGCTTGTCTATCAACATCAGGAAGAGTCACCTATATGGAATGAATGTGAGTTCTGAAAGACTGGGGCAATTAGCAGCTTGTCTGAAATGCAAATCTGCCTCTTTGCCTTGTATTTATCTCGGCCTCCCCTTGGGTAGTAACCCAAGGCGTCTAACAACTTGGCAACCGGTCATAGATGCTGTCAAGCAAAGAGTTGAAAAATGGGATAACAAACTTCTCACTATGGCTGGCAGAGTGACTCTGGTGCGCTCTGTTTTATCTAGCCTCCCTCAATATTATCTATCTTTATTCAAAGCTCCGAAACAAGTACTGAAACAACTGGAGAAGATCATGAGTAGATTCATCTGGAAGCAGAATCCTCAATCTAATAGGCCAATACATTGGCTTAGCTGGGAACATATCTGCAAAAAACTGCCTGATGGAGGTCTTGGCATCAGGAACATGTTCTTGATGAACAAAGCTATGCTTGGTAAGTGGCTTTGGCGGCTCAGAGTTGAAGAAGATAGCTTATGGCTCAAAGTGATAACATCAAAATACCTTAAACCAGAAGATACACAAAGTGACTGGAGATTGGTCACCCAGCCTGCATCTAAATCTGCATGTTGGGAAAATATCTGGAAAATGGCGACCGAAAGTTGGATATCAAACACACTGAAATTGGAAGTTAGACGTGGGAACAAAGCTTTGTTCTGGAGATATGATTGGTTAGGGGATGGAAGTGGATGTTTAGCTCTGATATACCCCCAACTATACAGACTTAGCACACACAAAGCAGCTACTGTCAGTGAGGTCTACACGCTTGGTGACAATGGGATCAACTGGTGCATCTTATTCAGGCGTGTCTTGAGAGGCAGAGAGACAGCTGATTACAATGATCTATTACAGAGACTTGCATCTTTGGAGCTATGTCTGTTAGATAATGACTATTGGAATTGGAACCAATCTGATTTAGGTACATATACGGTATCTTCTGGTTACAACACTCTATACCGACAATGGATCAACGGAAGACTAGAGACAACACTATGCAGTCAGGCGTGGGGAAAACTCACACCAAAGAGAATCCAAACTTTCACCTGGAAACTTACCCAGGACAGACTACCAACCGTGGATAACCTCCTTCATAGAGGGGTTAATATTCCGGAGGCAGAGCGACAATGTGTGATGTGTGCTCAAGCATTGGAAACCTCACAACACTGTTTTCTTGAATGCAGTTACGCAAAAGATCTCTGGAAGGAGGTCTATTCATGGTTTGGTTTACACTATCTGAGTAGCAATAGAATTTCCCACCACTTATCTTCTCACCTTTCATTAATACAACAATCTGGACTGGAAATCTGGAGATCAATTTGGCAGAGTGTGGTTTGGTACCTATGGTTACAAAGGAATACAATCAGATTCGAAGGAGAAATGAGCGCTGCGGAGCCACTGGAATGGGTCCAGACCAATGTCTGGTCGTGGATCGTAGCGGCCGGAGTGCAACACAGGGGTGCAACCTTCATAGATTGGCTAAGAATTCCTTGGCTATGCAGCAGATTCCAGTTTTACACTTACTTGCCACCTTAGACTTAGCTATGAGTTTGTAATAGGTGTACCTGAAGAATTCCGGTGAACACAGGCGATGTAAATTCTGGCCATTTGGCAACTATTCCATTTTAATATAATAGTTTAACTACCAAAAAAAAAAAAAACGATAAAGATGAATACCAAAATTAGGAGGAAGATCTCATCTAGAATAGATTGGAATTAGTCTTGTAATTATCCATTTACAATAACTCAACTGATTTTGTATCTATAAAATGTACTGAATACATCACGGTAGAGATCATTGAAGATCTCATCATTTCAGCATCTTCATTCGACTCTTCTTTCTGCTTAATTTTTTCTTTCACGGGCATCGTTCACCTGCTAATCTGGCACTACGGTTAAATTACTAGAGGGGATGGAAATAAAAACAATTTCGTGGGGTTACCCGGAGGCATTTAGTCTACCTTTTCTTTCATGGATCTCTGAAGACTATGTAACACCAGCCCAACAAGACTTGGCCCAAAACTCAGCCCAAGAAGAAGAAGACACTAGAATCCACTCCAAGAATCCTGCAACTGGCGCCAACTGACAAATCCTGCAAATACAAAAAGAAGATATGACATAGAGTCTTCTAGACATAGTTTGAAATCCATAAATATGTAAAGAATTCAATGCAGAACGTGTGTAACAATTTCTAAATCAAATAAAGCAATGATTTCAAAACTCCATAGCCAAAAGCACATTTATTCACAATCTCTCTTTGAGAACCACCCAAAAGTACCTAGACGAAATACCCAAAAGTTCCTAGACGAAATTAGAGAAGATTTCTCCATTTCTGAATGTTTCCAGTTGTTTGTTCTTTCCCCTTCGAAATAGATCCATAGGCCTTTGTTCATAGAGCGCACGCACATATCGGGCACCGCGTGCATCTTGCATGCAGTGCCTAGCCGAGCACTGTGTGCATGGTGCAAGTTGGATTATGTCGCACGCATCGTGTGTGCCGCACATGCACTACCTACTTGCATGTCGCCCATCGGGCATATGAGGCACTCATGCCATCATCGTGCGCATGGTGTCGCACGGATCGCACATGACACATGACCACATCCTGAGTGCAATGCGCGCACAGGACTGCGTCAGTCGCCTTATGGGCGGATGGGACGTGTATGCCATCTCCCATCAGATGATAGTAGGCGTTAGGCGCCCGACGAGCCCAGTGCGCCTGATGGGCATTGGGCGCCCGATGGGTAAGGCCTGTCGAGCGGAAGGCCTATGGCATGACCGACAAGCCCTGTGCGCCTATAGTCACCATTTAATCTACACTAGTGCAGGTAGTTTGAAATAAGGATTAATCCGTCTTCCTTTTTATCTTTGATTTGTGACAAATTTTTTACTTTACCCTTCGCATCCGATCTCTAAAACGTGTGAGAATGGCAATTGATTGTGTAGATCTCAAAGATTTTATAGATGACGATCCTATGATAGAGCATAACTCTACCGCTTGAATCGTGAAATTGCAAATTGAGATTATAGGTAGACAAACGGGCCGGGCCAAATAGTGTCAGCCCGACACACTCGAAAAAAACAGGTAAACGGGCTAGGTTGACCCATTTTTTAATGGGTGATTGCGGATAGTGTGCAAAAAAACGTGCGAGTATGACTTGTCCATTTTTTGTGTGGGCCGGTTGCGGGCTCAAGGCTTGCTCGCTTGCTTTTATATAATAAATAGTAAATAAATAATTTAATTACAGAAATAGTAGTGTAGTATAGTTGTTTAAGTGTACATATAAAAAAAAATTAGTTGTTTAAGTGTTAGTTTTGTGGGTTGAATCCCACTTCCTTCATTTTCTTTTTAAAAAAATAATAATATAAATAATATAAAATAATTAAAATTTAAAAAAAATGATAGCCCAGTACTCTAAACGGTCGGGTTTAAACCTACCCGTATTAAGAACTAATTGTGGCAACCCCGCCTATTTTACTTAATCCAACAACTCATAGCGGATTAATCCGATCCGCTCGTAGCCTACCACAATACGCCAAGCCAATTCCTGGTGCACGTTCCCCACATGTCTTTGCATCGGTTTATTTTCCTCGTTGGGCTCACGTCGACATTTGACGTGGACTCCAGTTTTGTTCTGACAAGTCCGATAAGGAAATGGCGCGGCTGTACTCACATGGATTTCCATCACATCAATCTTATTCACCCACAATTGTCAATCACATTCAATGATATGGAAACGTAGTGGTACACCTGTTACGCAAAATTGGGGAACTTGAATGGAACCACACACAAAATAAAAACAGAGCGGTGCAAAAAGCCAAAAACAAATCAAACAACATAAATTATTTTTAAGTAAATTGTTTTTATTATTACTTTAAATATCAAATATAAATTTATGTTTTATGGTTTCCCGTGTTTTACATTAGAGGTTTGGAGACGTAGGATTACTGTTCGAGAGGTAGAGAGATAGGGGTACGGGGACTATACGGGGTACAGGTAGCAGGTATCGGGGTAGCACGCATTTCTTTACCTACTTATTTACGTACTTACTTATCTGCGTATTGTTCCATCTCATTAAGTATCTATTAATCTATCTCTTTGTGTATGCAGGTTGACGTCCATCGATCCACCCCCCATCTCGCTCTTTCTCTTTTTGTGTGTGTGTGTATGTTTGTGTGGGTGGGTGGGCGCGCGTGTGCGTGTTCGAAGAGTCGAGGGTCTCCACGGAAACAGTCTCTTGATCTCTTTATAGCGGTCAGGGTATGACTGAGTACATCTCCCCTCCCCAGACCCTGCTGAAAGGCGGGATATACTGGGTATGTTTGATTTGGTTTGGTAACGTACTGTCTTGGGAACTGCATTTGGATGATTTAAGTGATGATAGCCTTGAAGTCACGACACTCATGGTGTTTTTTTGGATGACATTGTGTTCTTTCGATAAGAATTGAAATATTGAGAAATAAGTGAAAAATTAATTTATTGAAAACGTTGAGAAAGTTATTTACAAAAAACTGGAACATAAAAATCTTAAGGAGAAAGTTGCTTAATTAAAAAATAGTATAAATTTTTTAGTTTTTATTAGTGTGAACCACCATCAAGGGCGGAACTAGCCCAATATTTTGGGGTGGGCTAAAATACTCTAAAAACTTTATGGGGCCATTTTTTTTTGGGCGCTATTTTTGTTTTTTGCTAAAAAATAAAATAAAAAAATTATTTAATTATTAAAAAAATAGTTAAAAATATTTAATATAATTGAGACAGGTGAGGATGGAATTGGAACATTGAAAAACAGATAAAAGCAGATCATAAGTTCTTGAGACAAACTACTGATAAAAGCAGATAGAGAGAGTTTACCAATTCCCTGTTAGAGTAAACTTTGAAAGCGCCTGAACTTTGCAGGAAAGACTGAAGGAAGTTTCCAAGCAGCCAAGTGCTTGCCATGCTCCCAAATCTATTTGCACGCAAGGAATA
>JAOWBN010023744.1:0-10535 GCA_028565015.1 Pinguicula moranensis
CTTTTGCTAAGATTTGTTTAGTGTAACTTTTCTTGGATTTGGTAGTACAATCTTGACCAATCTAGTCCCTTGTTTTCTCTGTGTTATGGCTATTTGTCTTCATCTTCATCTTGACTTTGATGTTCATCACTAACAGTCCTCTTCCCGCACGCCCTGGCGGCGTTCTTTGGGTGGTGCTAGGGCCTTCATGGCACGCGGTCAGGAAGGTGCGGCTAACCTCAACGGCACACTCCTACTCACAGCATGGTGAAGTCTTCAACGGGGTTTTCCCAATCAAAAAAGGCAAGCCAACAACATTGGCATACCGACAACTACATTAAGTATTGACAAAAACATACCCATTATTGAAATCCTAGAAAGTTTTCTCGTACACGGGATTTCATATTTCTTTCTTTACTCATTAGAACTTGTCCTGCAGCTATGGCGCCAGAGGAGGAGAGAAAGAGCATTTATGTGGTCATTGAAGACAAGGGATCCAAATTCGATTATCTTACAATGATTTTTTATGGTCGTTCGGAGTTGTTGAACAGGCAGATATCTTTAGAAGTGTGTAAGACCAGTTTAGATCCCATAGGGAAAAAAGAAACGAGAAACAAAAATCATTGAGGAAAAAAGGAAAACAGTCGAGAGAAAAAAAAAACTAAAACTAAAAGTGAAAAAAAGATAGGAAAAAAAATAGTAAAAAGGAAAAAAAAATAGAAAAGATTTGGAGACCTGAGGTAATGTACTGTGTGTTGTTATTGATGATTGGTTTGTGATCCAATTAGGCTCGATTGCTTTGGAGATTGTTGATTGTTTTTTGATTGTGGTTTATTGATTGCTGTGGATTTCTAATTGTGCATTGTGATTGTGGATGTGTTATTGTGCATTGGTCATTGAAGAATTTTAGAATTGTTGTGTGTGAGGGATGACAAAAAATTATGAGAATGTGGTGGATAAGGATTAGAGACTTAGTAAGCTCAATCATGAGGGTCTGAAGGTCTTAGTCGGGCTCCTATAGTGAACAAATTCCCTGACTTAGGCCACTACCCCCACTATTGTACGAGGAGTTAATTGCATCTACTTTCATTGTGGAGAGATAGACCACTTGATACAGTCTTTGTCTGAGCTATAGCGGGAGAGAGATTCTAGGGCAAGATGATAGTTTGAAAATAGGGATTGTGGCCGCAGAGGAAACAAAGGTAGTGGACGAGGAGAATATTGCACCAACTTGACAGTAGATGAAAAGGATCAAGCATTCTTCGAGTTGCTTGAGAGAAAATTGAAGGTAGCAGGAATGGGGATGAGACTCAGCCCCTTACCTCTTTTCTCACTCCTGGATCTTCCGACTGGATAATTGACTCTGAGGCTTCTGGACATCTGATGGATGTTTATATGGAGTTAGGTTCCTATACTCCCCTAACAATTCCATTGAGTATCAAGACAACTAATGGTACAGATCAACTAGTTGTTTGTAAGGCTACAGTACGTTGTTTTAACACTTTGACTTTGTCCAAAGTTTTGCATGCTCCTTCCTCCGGTAAACTTTCATTTTATAAATGTCATTTTTCACCAGATAAACTGTACTGTTTTATTTGATATTCCCAAGGTAATCTTCCAGTGAAGAAGACATGCAAGATACTTGCTACTGGGACATGGCGAAGTGGTTTGTGGTATATGGATCGAAAAGTATTGGACTCAACCCTCTCATCCTTGGTTGAGAAAGCTAGAGGAGGCAAAATAAGTGCAGAGAACTTATTGCTCCTTCATCATAGACGATTGGGGCACCTTGTCGTCAGAATTTTGAGTCGATTATATTCACATCTATTTGCAAAGGTTGATAAAGATAGACTTTCTTGTGATGCTTGTGAGTTGGGTAAATGCACCACGAGCTCGTATGTCACTTCTGGTAGCAAGAGCTTCTGTAGGTGCATTCTGATGTAGGGGACCTTTCCCACACTAACATTCAATGGATTTCATTACTTTGTGATATTCATTGACTATTACTCTCATGTTACTTGGCAATTGGCTACATCTAATAAAAAATAAGAGTGATGTGTTTAGTTGCTTTAGGAATTTTCACAAATGAGTACAAACTCAGTATGCTGTAGTGGTGAAGGTCTGAGATCTGATAATGGGACAAAGCATACCAACACGACATTTGTAGAGTATCTGTCATCATAATGTATTAAGCACCAAACTACTTGTCCACATACACCACACCAATATAGGGTAGCTGATAGGAACAATCGCCATCTTCTAGAGATAGCTAGAAGCATGATGTTCATGATAAATGTCCCAAAGTACTTGTGGGTAAAAGAAATTCTGACAGCTACATTTCTGAATAATAGGATACGATCCCAAATCTTGCATTAAAAATCTCCATTTTAGATTTAGAATGGTACGAAAGGAGACACTATCCCTTTGAGAACTTCCTGTTGTGTATGCTTTGTGCAGGATAACAGGCCAAGGGTAGGAAAATTGGATTCGAGAGCCAGTAAGAGTGTATTTACGGGGTACTCAGAATGAATATATTTGTTGGAGCCTAGTTGAGCAAAGATTCTTCGTGAGTATAGATGCTGCATTTGAGAGCATGAGTCGTACTTCTCACAGTGGTCATCCTCATACTTTGAGTACTTGCCTGTAGGTGTACGGTGAGATGGGGAGAGTAGTGATAGAGATAAGCCGGGGATAGTGAGGGTTGGGGATATTTCTTGTCCTTATCCGGTTAGTGAGCCTTAGAATGTGGACCTATTGGTAGAGGTGGATACTGATGAGGAGTTGATTCATGAGAGAGGGATCCAGGCTCAGGGGGAGCAACACTTAGTGTACACAAGACATCATCCCATGCTCGGTGATAGAGGAGAGAAGAGACCAGGGAGTTGCATGAGTCGCATGTGCCTGTCCCATGCACAGTTTCCTTGCCAGCTTCAACTTTGTGGGTACCTTCATCTTTGGATCCCACCATAGGCCTATCAGTTTCTTTAGGTGATATTACTCTATTTCCTAATATTATTCGTCCCAATCCCCAGTCGGTTAGGAGGACCACTCGTAGCAATGCGAGGGTTCCACCTGACAGATATGTTTTTTTCCATGATATTACTCATTCTATTTCCTACTTATATATATTCCCCAAACATGGAGCATTCCTTACATTATTGGACATTTTTCGATCCCAAAGTATTGGCAGGTTGTTAAAGAAGATCCGAGGTGAAAAGTTGCCATGATAAAACCTGAAGGCTCATACCATTGCCACTTGGTAAGAAAGAAGTTAGATGTAAGTCGGTCTTTACTGTGAATAAGAACCAGGAAGGCGGAGTTGAATGCTATCAGGCACGGTTGGTAGCAAAAACAAAATAGTAAGGTATATCATTGATTATGATGATACCTTCGTACTAGTGGAGAAAATGAGCTCAGTTAGGACTCTAATATCTATAGCAACAAATGAAGAATGGAAGTTACACCAGCTTCATGTGAAGAATGCATTTCTTTATGATGATTTGTTAGAAGAATTGTACATGGAGATCCCCCAAAGATTTGGCACTAATCATTGTATGACTTGAAACAATCTTCTTGAACTTAGTTTGACAGGTTTAGGAAGGCAATGGTTCGCATGAATTATCAGCAGACCAATGCTGACCGTAATGTGTTCTTCTGGAAAGATGGAAGTCATATTACGATGTTTACAAGGTATGTGGATGATATCATCATTATTGGTGACGATGAGAGTAAGATTATGTAGCTAAAGATGAGACTGGACAAGTCATTTGAGGTAAAAGATTTGGGGTGTATGAAGTACTTCCTTAGGATTGAGGTGGCTCATGGGACAAAGGGGATTATTTTGTTCAAAAATAAGTATGTTCTACACTTGATCCATGAAACAGGTATGTTGGGTTGCAAGCCTGCTAGTATGACGATAGATCAGAGATCAAAGCTGAGTGCAGAAGCAAGGAAGACAGTTGGCAGAAAAATATATCGGAGATTGGTAGGCTGATTGATATATCTGAACCATACCCGATCGGATATATCTTTTGTTGTGAGTGTGGTGAGAAGGTACTTGCATCACCCTAGGAAGGGTCACCTAGGCGCAATATATCAAATATTGAGGTATATTAAAGGTTCACCATAAAGAAGTTGATTTTTCAAAATAACAGGCATCTGGACATTGAAGGTTACTATGATTCGGACTAGGCTAGTTGTGCTGATGACGGAAAGTCCACGTATGGATATTGCATATTTTTGGGGGGTAATCTAGTCTCATGGAGGAGCAAGAAACAACAAGTAGTGATTGTTCTACAGTTTAGGCAGAGTATAGAGTCATAACCTGAGTGTTACAAAGATGTTTGGTTGAGATCGATGCTCGCGAAGCTCAAGATGGACCAAGAGCCCCAAATGAACTAGTGGTGTGACAACAGGTCAGTCATCAGTATTGCCAACAACCTCGATGCTGCATGATAAAACCAAACATGTGGAGATTGATAGATTTTTCATCAAAGAGAAGTTGAGCAGTTGGACTACAGAAACGCAGACAAATAGCCACCAAGGAGCAAGTTTCTCACACTCTGACGTAGGATCTTAGTTCCCTTGATTTGGACAAACCTTGTAATAAAATGGACTTAGTGGATGTATTTCGCCCATCTTCATAAGGAATGTTGGTATTTAGACTATGGTAGAGGGACCTGAGTATAATTATTATGCTTTGAATTTAGCTAGCCTGAGGGCTAATATGGAATAAACAAGATTTCATATTATCATTTTACAATTCTCTGCGATTAATTTGGGTAGGTCATCTTGATCAGTTGGGAGTAGAAAATCACCCCATTCCTATGTCCAGACTATACGCAATCTTACCCTTATAATTATGTAAAGAGGTTATGTCCGTTGCGACCCAAGATATATTGCGTCATTTGATATATTGGTTTCCAGCAACTTTACTAATAAAAGAACTGGAATTTATTAGAGTCATTTTGATCTAGTTCATTATTAGCACAAAGCTAAAAGAATTATCAATGATGACTCTTCAAACTTCTTTTGCAATAAGCTGCTATGAGCAAAATCACTGTTTTTTCACATTGAATACTGAACCATAGATATTTGAAAATTTTGAGTAAAAAAATAGTGGTGTGGTGTTCCAGGGACAGAAGAAGGGGTTGTTGGAGAGTGGCGTCGGCCGTACACACGATTCACCAATCCTTAATAGTTTTTGCAAATTTTTTTAGATAAGTAGTTTAAGCTCCCGTCGAAAAATTTATATTCCCACTCTTCTCATCTATGTTTTAACCCGAAAAACCAACCACCAACCAACTCCATCCAAATCTCTCTTCAAAATTTAAATCAAACCTCCGCTCTTCAACCTCCCTCTTGCATTGTGCTTGACTGGAAAATGTTTTCATTTATGTTTTTCAACTCCTTATTTGCTAAGAATTTTTTTTATCTCAAAAATTAATTATATTAATGTGGCCTATGCCGAAAAAAGAAAAATATTTACAACCCTGTCAATGTTTATCTAAGAATAATACATAATTGGGGGGTCCAATTATGTACAAACCTAAATCCAATTGAACACATTTCTTGTTCATGCAATATGCCAATATATCACTCCCCCTCGACTTTTGCCTGACTTATGATCATTTCAATGTTTATGTGGTCACGAGCTTCCATTTTTTCCATAATGGCTAAGAGATCTATTTTAGGAGCATTAGTACTCATACCTAGATCTCGATTTAGAGCTAATATGTTCTCAACTTCTAGTCTTAGATTTGTGCTAGCAGTTTTGTCTAATGGTTTTAGAGGTTTCCTTGCTAACTTTGCTATGCGTTTTTCTTCCTATCGGCTTATTTTTGCTTTTTTTGGGATACTTGCCATGTCCCGGTAGTAATCAGTTGTTTTTTGCAATTGTTTTCCTTGAGCTTTGCATTATCCTCAATTGAGGGTTTCTTCTTACCGGCGATTTTCCAAGCATAAGCTAGCTTGGCTATCTAAATCCGTTTTTGGGCTTGTATTTTTTGCAAGCCCATAGCCAATGGGCGTCCATCACGTTGCACGGATGAACTTGTCCAAGTTCCTGAGTTGTTGGGGAATTCTATGCCTTGAAAACAGAAAGCCGAGGATTTAGTTTCAATATGGCCCGTCTAGTACCTCAATGCCCTAAAGCCCATAAGTTGAGGCCCTTATTTCCAGCCTGCTTGGTTTTTGTTGCTCGTCTAGGCCTACCACAGAATATGGGCTTGATTCCCAATAATCTCCAGCTTTTGTATTGTACGAATCTTCGGTCCTTTGGGAACTATACACGCTTTTGATAACGCCAGGAAGTGTTCATCAAAATTTGTTAAGGTCGATGATCCCTCTGTCAGTGTCACCTGTTCTTTCAGTTGCTATTTCTTCGGGGGCGACCGCAAAATTTCCTCCTTTACGAAAAACTTGACGACTTCATCTCCAATTTCGACTTCAACTGCGCTCGACACTCGTTCCACCGCATCAGTGATTATCAGTGCCCTCCCTGCCAAAAGATTTTTCCTGTCGGAGGTAGCGTTTACAACTTTGATGCAGCGGCCAACGCCGTTCGCAACCTCAACAAAAAAACTTTCATCCAAACAGGCGATGGGTGTTCCATGGATGCGAATCCATGTCGTCAGCCCCTATCCTCTTTTCCATAGGCCATCTTTTAGGTTTCACTATTTTAGGTGTATACCTCACTCTAATTTTGTCTTTTTGGTGTGTAGGATGGCCTAACATTGGTGCTGCAGTGATTGGTCTTATTGACTGGAATTCTCGAGCTGTAATCGGCTTGCCTTATTGCCCCTGATTTCCAGATTTGACCAAGCTCGCCACCAATTTGTAAGTTTCAATCAGGAGACCATCCAAGTGGCTTTCCAGCTGCATTGTTTTCTAATTCGGAGTGAACCTAATGAAGGCATATCTCTGGACGGAGCGGTCCACTCTTTTGGGAATGTGAATGTCTTGAACCCGCCCAAACTTTGCAAAGAAAACTTCCACTTTTAAGCTTTGTCCAGGTTTCTAAAAATTTTGAGACATGATAAGAGACAGTTTCTCCTCTTAGTCGTTGGATATAGCTCGATAGGCCTTTTCTCTGGTTTTAATGATCAAGTTCAGCTAGAGGTGCTATTTTACTCAGTTCAATAGTCTCTTTTTGCTTTTTTCGGGTCACTATTTGCCATTCTTCCTCGTCTAGCGGAGGTGGCACTGGTGGATGATCGTCCGTTTGCTCCACAATAGAGAGAGAGAGGATGATCGTGTTTTCCAATTTTTGTTACTATGATACTATCCGTAGCTGAGTATTGCTGAGATATTGCTGTGCAAGGGTGTTGGGCTTATTTAATACTTGTTGTATTGGGCCAAAGTTGGGCCCAATAAAATAAGATTTTATGTATAGTATTTATATGTTGTAGATAAGACAATTAATCATTCGGTGCAACATTTATTCGGCTTCAAAATGGAGAACTCGTTTTACTTCACAAAATTACCAAACTCTTCATGGATTCTTTGAATTTATTCAAAGGGTGAATTAAGGAATATAGTTACGGAAGTTTAAGAGAGAAGGAGTGCATCTCTCTAACTCTAAAGCTAGAATTTCCTTATTTTCTAAGTTAAGTTGAGAAAGTGTCCGGAGGGATCTTTCAACTTTAAGAAAGAAATTATTGTGTTGTAATCTATGCAAAAGTCTGACAATTGACATGTCAACGTGTCTTGTCCCTTTACATAAAGATGAAAGATATAATGCCAGAACACCATGGAACAAAAGGCTAAATTTTTGTTGAGATATGTTTCCTGAGTAAAAGCAACTGATAGGAACCATGATGCTTTTGAGAGGCAGATATTTGATCGTGGGATTGCAACCAATCACTTGGTGCTGTTTTCACTCTTCTTTTGATAGTGGGCATGGGGATGGGAGAAGGAGGATGCTTTTTTTTTTTTTTTTTTATCTTGCTGTTGCTGTCACTTTCTTGGCATTGCAACTAATAACCACAAAATTTAGTGGTTATTTCTTGGAACTTACTTTGGGATTAAGTCACAAAGATAAACGCAAAATGTCACACCTTGGTTAGGTTTAGCCGGATTAGGGAGTAGTGAGCTACAATCTACTGATTAAGTTTATGCGAGGAGTAATGCACGTTGATTATTATAATTTGGCCAGCTTAACTAAAAAAAGTTATAACAAGGTCAAAACATGCTCACTCATTATTGGGGGTGGCCAATCAATTCGGGTCGGGAATCGGGAAACCCGAAGGCTGAATTTCTGATTACCCGAAAATATTTGGTATTCGGAATTTTGGGACGGGTTCGTATTTTGGGTAATCGAAAAATCGGAAATTCGGGTAATCAGGTAAAAAAAGTTTTTTTTTTTTACGTTACAATTTTTCGAGTATTTTCTGAACCCGTCCCATCCCGATACCCGAATTCCCAAAAAAATTGAGAATTCGGGTATTGGTACGAGTTTCGTATCACGACGGGATCGGGTATTGGCAATACCCGTTCGATATACTGTTTGGCCAACCCTACTCATTATGCCTAAATTCAACCAACAAAAATTATGGGGCCGGATCTGGGAATTTTTATATGGTGACATAGCAGGAGCAGGTACTTTGCCCAAAGGTGTGAAATTGTAATTTTTTTGAAGGTCTCTAAAAAATCAAAATAATATTTAAAAAATCAAAAATAATTATAACTCATTAAAAAAAATTAAAACTAGGGGTTGAGTTTGAGATGGAGGATAAGAGGTTTCACTTGTGTGTCATAGATAACATACAATTTAAGTACAAAAGAACAAAGGTGAACCCCAAAGGATGCAAAGTTGCCCAAAAACAATGGTCTAACTATGATCAGACTAGATAGTTTGGTCCAGGCGCGGAGCCAGGAATTTATCTGAAGGGGGACCAAATTTTTTGGTTTTGCATAAAGTAGATTGGACTGGGTTAATTAGGTTCGATTGGATATGCACGTTCAAATATTACAATAAAGAATTAGAATAGTCAAATTTATTTCTTATTTTTTTATATTATTTTATTATCATTATTAGTTGAATATGTATATTCTGAAGTTTAAACGCTAGATACGGAGACAACCGTCAACAAGAACTTTTTAGCCCGTTAATAATAAATGTAAGATAAACTATCCACAAAAGTATTGAATTATCAAGAAAGAATTATATTAAAGAATCATAAAATAATATATACAATTCAAATAAATTGTAAATAAATATGTAAACATGTTAAAGAATTTCGAAAAAGGTAGCATGCCTTGGTGGTCACCACTAGAAAATATAAAAACGAAAATTCTGCTACGTTAAGGGTTTGATCTCGAAACCTCAACATTGAAAAAATAGCTTAACAGCCAACCACTCCACTTGGACAACTTTTTTGTATTTTTGTCGAAGTATTACAAATTTACCAATCCAGAGGGACCAAACTAAAAAAAAAATTAGTTGAATTTTTTTTTAAATTATGAGGGCCCATGGTCCCCTAGCTCTGCCTCTGGTTTGGTCCATCATGTTGATAAAATGACTAAGTCGAGTCCATCTAGCCCACGGACAAACCAAGAATAGGTTTCTTGCCGAGCAAATCGGATGGAGCCTCCCCACCCCACCCACACCCACCTAATTTAAAAAATAAAATAATAAAAGGTTATCCAAACGTAATTCTAAACATGATTTTTTAATTTGGATAAAAAAAAACATTACAAAAAGTAGAATTTATCCCAAAAAAATATAATATAACACGCCAAGTTAGGCACAGGGCCTTGAACTAGCCTAGGCTTTTAATTAAAGTTTGGTAAACCACACTAAGCAGGAAGACCTGGTTTGAAAATATGAGTTATGTTGTGAATTATTTGTGTAAGTGAAAACAAGTACATGTCAAATATTAATTGAGCAAACAAATTCAACAAATTTTTCTCTTCTTTTTCCTTCTCTTCTTTTTTTCTTTTCTCTCTTCCTCTTTTCTTTTCTTCCTTCTCTATATTTCTATTTCTCACGTTGGTGACTTTCTTTGTCCTCCACATTATACATATAAATTGAATGTACCTAACTTTCAAGCTAACTTTCAATGTACCTAACTATCATATACATTCACTTTGATTCATAATACTCCCCCTTGAATGTCTATCTCATCATGCCTCATTAAAATCTTACTAGAAAAAAAACCTGTGGGAAAAAATTCTAGTGAAAGAAAAAGAGTACATGATTTCATGATCTCCCCTTGTTGGACACATCTTTGAGTTTTCTCATACCAATCCCTTTAACTAGCTTTTCGTGAATTGTAGTAGGTATTGCTTTTGTAAACAAATCTGCCAGATTGTCACTAGATCGAATTTGCTGAATATTTATATCACCTTTTTCTTGAAGGTCATGTGTAAAGAAAAGTTTGGGTGATATATGTTTCGTCCTATCCCCTTTAATGAAACCTTGTTTCACTTGAGCAATGCAAGTTGTATTATCTTCATAAAGAATAGTTGGAATGTCCCTCTTGGTCTCCAAGCCACACATTCCACGAATATGTTGGGTTATGGTTCTTAACCATATGCATTCACGACTTGCTTCA
>JAOWBN010023755.1:0-10535 GCA_028565015.1 Pinguicula moranensis
GGAGATCTTGATGAAGTAGTCTATATGGAGCAGCCCCCAGGTTTTCTATCACCTCAATTTCCTCAGCATGTGTGTTCTCTGCGAAAGGCCCTGTATGGTCTTAAGCAGGCTCCACGTGCGTGGTATGTTCGTCTCTCTAGTTCTTTGGTTGATCTTGGTTTTGTTTGTTCAGCCAATGACAGTTCGTTATTTACATTTCACTCGGCAGAGGTACAACTCTTTATTCTAGTTTATGTGGATGATATCTTAGTGACTGGCTCTTGTCAGACTGCAGTCTCCCGACTTATCACCAATCTTCAATCTGTTTTTTGGCTTCGTGATCTGGGTGAACTTGGATATTTTTTTGGTCTCGAAGTTCTCAGGGATGCCTCTGGCCTGCATCTTCGGTAGTCTAAATATATCTTTGATTTATTAGAGCGCACAAAGATGACTAATGCCAAGCCTTTGCCATCTCCTTGTTCCTCTAATTATAGGCCAATGACACCTGACACTGACCCTCCAAATCCTTCGGATATTACCTTATATCGACAGACTGTAGGGGCCTTGCAGTATTGTACATTGCACGTCCAGATATTGCCTTCTCAATCAACCAGCTATGTGAGCATATGCACAATCCACTAAATGTACATTGGGCATCTGCTAAGCGTGTCCTGAGGTACTTGAAGGGATCTCCTGATTTTGGTTTATGGTATACACCAGGCTCTCTGCAAATTCAGGCTTTTTGTGACTTTGACTGGGCTGGTGCCCCATCGATCACCATTCCACTACGGGCTATGGGATCTTTGTGGGTTCCTGTCTTGTATTTTGGATTGCCAAGAAATAGAGTGTCGTTTCTCGGTCCATCACAGAGGCTGAGTATCGTGCCTTAGCTATCACCACGGTTGAATTGTATTGGCTCTGAATGTTGTTTATTGATTTTCAAGTTCCTTTGCTGGATTGTCCTATCTTGTGGTGTGACAATATTGGGGCTCTGTCACTTGCTGTTAATCCTATGTTTCATGCTCGGACGAAACATATTGAGGTTGATTATCATTTCATTCGTGAGAAGGTCCTCAATAAAGACATTTTCATTCGGCATCTCAGCACTCATGATCAGGTTGCTGATATTTTTACCAAAAGTTTGGGTGCAACTCATTTTCAATTTCTCCGATCCAAGCTTCTAGTCACTTCACTTCCCATTTGCTTGCGGGGGAATGTTAATGCTAACATGTAAAACATGATGGGTTGTACATAGTTGACTCCACATAGACGTGTAGAATTTGATTTAGGATTTGAATCTCTCATTTAACACATGTCATATGTAGGATTTGTATGTATATATATATATGCATATAGATAGAACTCTGAAATCATTGAAGATCAGAGTTTCTTTGCTTCGATTGTGATTTTCTCTCAACATTTTTCTACAAGTTGTTGCTACGTTTTCAAAAATGAGCAAACAAACTATCTCAAAAATTCTTCTCATAAATTTTCTCAAACTTTTCCTTTCTTTCTTTTCTCTTCCTCTTTCTTTCTCTTTCACGTTTCTTTCTCTTTTTTTTTTCTACTTTCTCATCTCTGCCATGTGGGCTATTTATATAACATAATGTGCTCAAGTATTAGAAAGATAAAAAGAATCCTATTTGCATGAATAAAGGCTGTGGGAGCCGAGGAGTTAGGAAAATGTCCATTGTCCATACTTTAATTAGTTTGTTGTTTGTTGAGTGGCCTCTGAAGAATTTAATTTTGAGAATGGAATTTGCTGAGCTTCTAGTCCACCGACGTTTTTCCAATTGTAAGGACATTCATTGCATTGGGCACCATGTTTTCTAAGGACATCACATTCATAGCAGCTCTCACAAAATTGTGCATTCTCATAGGGAAGTTATTAGCTCTTCTCCAGGCCTATTCTAAAGGGCATTTATGTTGGGTTGGGTTGGGTTCCCTCTTTGTGAGTATGGTCCATGGTTTGTTTGGGATTATTAAACCCATTGAATGAAGGTTTTTAAGCCCGTACTTTTTGGTATTTTTTGCCTTAGAGTTGCAAAAGTTAATAGCTGAAAAAAAAATTTGAAAAATGCAAAGGGGATTTCAACGATTTTTTTGTTACTGCCAGATTTGATTGAACACCCTGATCGACAATCATATGTGTTTCAATCATCCTAAAAGTTTGAAGGTGTATATGAGGTTCAATGATCTACAATCTGAACAGTTGAATATACCATAGCAGTTCTATAACTACCATTTTTTGACATGAATAATAGCTGATGAGAGTTGTGATAGTGTTACGGAAAACTCTCTTTTGTTGTTGATAATCTTTTTGATTGCCTCCAGTGTGATCTAGAGAAGACTCTTGCACATCCATTATTGTTTGATAATGGAGATATTTGATGGACTTTGGTCCCGTGGTTTTTCTTTCCCCCACCAAAAAAGTTTTTCAGGTATAAACGTTGGTGTCTTGAGCCTTTTACTTTCCTCCATAATTATTGCTTACTTTATTCTATTGTTTTATACTATACTCACATAAAGAGGGAGAATGATATTTGAATTCAACTTGCTTGTTGAGATTGTGATATTGGTTTTATCCTAGCATTTTGGGTACCAATGCACTATCATATCATCTTCCCACACTACTTATTTATCACTCTTAAATTATCACATCTCAACTCTTAAAATGGTGTGGTCATTCAAGTCCTATATCATTATTATTATATTTATTCATACGTTTTAAATTATCATTTTTTAAAATCGATCATTGAATAATTTAAGGTATTCTAATATTTATAAATAACACGTTAGTAATATTAAAAGACATAAATACGATTAAAGATAATTAAAATTTGTAAACCCGAATATTTGTTATTTTAATGTTATTATGATTTATTCAATATTTTTCATTTCTTTGTTGGGTTGAGGGATGTTGGGCTTGATAAGTAAAGTCCATTCTTCTATAACAATCAAGGGCTTGAGGTCTTACTCCTCCACAGACCACAGACCTTGTAGTTGTAGGTAGGGGTGGACAATTGAAAATTGAAAATCAGAATTTTCGATTTCCAAAATTTTTCGAATTTCGATCCAAAATTTCGAATTCCAATTTCGGTTCAGATCGGAATTGGAAAGTGACTTCCGAATTATAATTCGGCTCGGAACGAAAAATTTGTTTGAAAATTCGGAATTTCCAATTTTTAAAAAAAATATGTTTATGCTCAAAACGACGTCGTTTCGTTGACACCGAAACGACGTCGTTTTGAGCTCGAAACCGTGCGCCTTATGGTGAAGTTATAAATGAAATCGTGCATTCCGTATTCGTGTGTCGTTTTGAGCTGGAAATAATATTTTTTAATTATTATTATTAATTTTCGAAAATTCGGATTTTTTTGAACTGAATTTCCGAAATATCCGAATTTTTTTGGGGGTGAAATTCGGAAATTCCAATTTTCGGATTTCCGAACCGATTTTCGAATTCCGAATTCTAAAAAAAAATTACGGATCAAAAATCAGATTCAATTTCAAAAATAATTTTGGATCGGAACAAAAATTGCCATTTCCAATTTCCGATTTTCGAACGTCCATCCTACTTGTAGGAATTTTCAGGTTCATAAGAATCTCCCGAGCTTGATACAAAACCGCGCCCCCAAGAACCAATAGCTGGTAGACTGGGTGTCTGGCTGGAATTATTTGTTCTGCCAAACCCAGGGGTCGGCTGCTGTCCCTGGCCCAACCCACCTCTGTCGCGTGGGCTAGACAATTGCAGAAGCGGATCTGAACTCAGATGTTGGGTCGAGAACCCACTACCAGATTTTGGCCCATTGAAATTATACCCAGATCCAAAGGGTCGTCGTCCTCGGCCTATCCTGTTTACCTACAATTTCCTTGAGAATACAGAGCAACAAATTGAGTATCGTTGATGTGGCTTTGTCGACCAATAATGCTTCCGATCCGAGTAATTCAAATTCGAATTCATCCCAGGCCATAGGAGTGTCGTTCCTTCTCGCAAAGTTAGCATTTCCGACAAAGGAATTGAAGACTGGATACTGATATGTGCTAAAGCATTGGAGATTTGAAGAAGAGAATTTATTACATTAAGATTGGTACAGTTTTTTTACATTGAATGCTTGTACATTTATAGGTGTTATAGCTAAATCTAGAAAGCTCTTTAGCTTTTAACCATGTCTTTCTTTTTGCAGCTTTCTTGATTGATGTTAGCCGCCATATCTGTCTCTGGAATGAATTCTGTAGTCTTCTTGTGTTGGGCTTCACATTCTGGAGTCTTCTTGAATTGGGCTTCACAAGGTTGGTGAGCTATAATATGGTATTCACCCCGCAAGTTTTGAGTGAAAGATTTTGGGCTACATGAAGCTTGAAACGAAAGAACTCGTATAATTTTGGGGTAGACTTTTTGTAAGGATATCTGCTACTTGAAATTGAGATGATATAAACTGAGTACGAATAGTTCCATTTAAGAATTTTTCCTGAATGAAGTGATAATTAAGCTCAACATGTTTCGCCCGTATGTGAGATACTAGATTTGTGCTTAAGAAGACAATACTTTTGTTGTCGCATAAAAGACTGGGAGGATGCGTTACCAACACTTGGAGATCTTGTAGAAGATGTTGAGGCCAAATTACCTATACAGTCGTATCAGCTAAAGCACGATATTTGGATTCACAACTTGTTCGGGAGACTATAGGTTGTTTCTTACCACTCCAGAAAATTAGATTTGAACTAAGAAATATAGCATAACCTGAAGTGGATCGGCGAATATCAGGGCGACTTGCCCAATCTGCGTCAAAGTAAGCTGTAATGGAGCTAGAATCTGATGAATGTGTGAAGCGAAGTCCAATTGTGAGTTTTCCTTTGACATAACGAAGTATTCTTTTAACTGTATGGAAGTGTAAGTCTGTTGGAGCATGCATATGTTGACTGACTGAATTTACTGAATAAGTTAAATCCGGTCGTGTTATCGTCAAGTATTGGAGTGCACCAACAAGTGATCGGTACATAGTTGGATTTACTAAAGGTGCGCCATCAGATGAGAGATATTGTGATATAAGCATGGGTGGACTGATGGGCCGACAATCTAGAAGTTGAGCTCGAGTCAGAATATCTCGTGCATCTTTAATTGACTAAGAAACAATCCATCCTCAATAAAAGTCGCTTCAAGATCTTTAAGTGTGAATTCCTTTTGTAGTTGTCGGACAAGATGATCCATAATAGTGATGTTGTTGCCGGTGATCATGATATCATCAACATAGAGAAGAAGATAAATAATATCAGATTTGTTGTGGAAAATAAATAAAGATGTATCATCACGACTGCAGGTGAGAGAGAATTGAGAAAAGTGCTAAAGCGTCCGATAGCACACAGAGCTTGTTTGAGACCATATAATGCCTTCTTGAGGTGACAAAAATAGTCAGGGTATAAGGGGTTGACATATTTGGTGATCGTTTCATATACACATCTTCAGTAAGATAGTCATTGAGAAAAACATTTTTGACATCTAGTTGACAAAGAGGCCATTTGCGAGAGATCACAAGAGAGAGAATAGTCCGAACGGTGGTGGTTTTAACGACAAGACTGAATGTGTCAAAGTAATCTATTCCTGGCATTTGTGCGAAGCCATGGGTGACAAGTCGAGCATTGAGTCTTTCAATGGAGCCATCCGAAAGATATTTTGTATGAAAAATCCATTTTGAGCCAACGACATTGGTATGAGTAGGACGGGGAACTTGGTTCCAAGTATGATTTTTATAAAGGGCATTCATTTTTTCATTCATGGCTGAGATCCAGGTAGGGTTTTTGGTAGCATATTTGAAACTTTGTGGTTCAGAGCTAGAAGTGATGAGAAAAATCGAGAAGGTGCTACTGTACAATAATCAGCAATGATTCTAGGACGTTGGACGAGAATTTGTGATTGGAGGAGGATGGAGTGTGAACGAAGTATCTTTAGAAGAGGTGTTAGACTCGGAGACCATAGGGGAAGGAGAAGAGATTGATGGAGAAGATACAAAGGATGGTTAATGGAGTGACGAGCAGATCGGGCAAGGATTTGAGGAAGAGAAAGTGGACGGGGAGAGGAAATTGGCGTAGATGGAGAAGTAATATTTGACAAAGGTTCAAAAAACGTAGATATATCTAATCCATCTAGAGAAGGAGTGGTAGTAAGAGGATACTGGAAGGGAAAATAGTTTTCATCGAATGTGGCATGACAAGATATGTATAGTCGGGATGAGGCCAGATCAAGACATCGAAAGCCTTTATGGGATGCACTATACCCAAGAAAGAGACACAAGGTACTTCGAAGTGAGAATTTATTGGGAGCACAATCGCGTAAGCATGGAAAAACTTTACAACCAAAGGGATGAAAATGATCATAAGACGGTGATGAATTATATAATAGCTCAGAAGGTGATATTCCAGCCAACAAGGGTGATGACAATCGATTTATTGATATAGGTTGCCATACTTAATGCATCAACCCAGTAAAAAAGATGAGCATTACAGTTAAAAAGAAGTATAAGGCCTATTTCAGTAACATGGCAATGTTTACTTTTAGCTCGACCATTTTGAGCCGGAGTGTATGGACAAGACATCTGATGATGTATGCCATGTGTTTGAAGATACTTTTGAAAACAATGATTCATAAACTGTGTGCCTCCATCACTTTGAAATACTTGTAATTAGCATGAAATTGTCGACAAAAGCATGGTAATGAAGAAAGGTTTCAAAAAAATCCAATTTTTGCTTTAACGGATAAAACCATATGAATCTAGAATAATATTTTAATAAAAATGACATAATAGTGATAACCATGCATAAATAACATAGGAGAAGCTCCCCAGAGGTCACAATGAATTAAGGCTAATGTCTTAGATACACGTTTTTCATTTTGATTAAATGGTAAACGATGACCCTTAGACTTTTGATATAATACACAAAGATGGGGAGTGGGGTTTGAGGTAATCAAAATGCGTTTCTGTCTTCCTAAAAGCAAAACGACAGATGAGGATGCATGACCTAGTCTAACATGTCATATTGTCAAAAGAACCATGCAAGAAACGTTCTTGAAGAGAAGTTACAAACATAGGGATGATGCTTCTGAGCACATACAAATAACCATCACGACGATCGGTTGCCATCACTCGCCCTGTGTGACGACTTTGAATAATAAAACAGTTATCAATAAAGGTGATTGCAAGATATAGGTCAGAAGTTAATTTGCTGATGGATAACAAATTTTTGGTTAGTTGTATGATTACTTAAAACATCTAATGATGGAAGGGATAGAGTAATATTATGAGTACCAATATGAATGATGGATAAAGGAGTGTCGTTACGTACGGCAACACAAGATTTACCTACATAAGGAGTCAAATGATCAAGAGTGGACGATGAAGGGGTCATATGAGACGAAGAACCCGAGTCCATGCACCAGTCGGATACTGTTGGGCTGTAGGAAGGAATACCGACTAAAGAGGATATAACAGGCGGCATGCTTGAAAAGCTGCCAACTGGAGGGGTACTAGTAGATCCAAAGAAGGAGGAGGCTGTCCCAATGATTTTCCTATATCGGCTTGGGCCACGGGTGCTAGTTGATGAGGAAAAGTTGGGCCGTGAGTATTCTATCCATGCCCAATAACATGACCAAGGAAAGAGTGAGTTGGATAGAGTGAATATGGCCCTATGACTTGCTGTGTGGGCCAACAATTTTGCCCAATCTGGGCTATAAATTGAGATCCAATTGGCGGCTTGATTGGTTGCCCCATGGGATGGGATGAAGTCCCCAAATCGATTCTCCATGACCGAACGCTCGTCCGACTCCGATTGACGTTGTGCTTACCATATTCGCTGAGGAGCGGCTCTGGAAAACATGAGAGAGGAGTACCGTGAGTGACAGAAGTTTGCATGGTGTCCAATTTCGCCACAAATTTGGCACCTTGGTTCTCTATTACCTTGTTCACGGCCTCGGCCTTTGTTGGTCTCTTGAGAATATAGTGTTGGTGTTGGGTACGAGGAGTAGTGATGGTACTGCATAGACTGAGGCTGATCATTGGTTGTTGGCAACAGTATGAGTGAGGTTGAATAACTCTGATTTGGAACTGGAGGTGGGCCAAGTATCGAGCTTGGAAGTTTTGGAGATTGCACTACTATGGGTGGAGATTTTTCAGCCTTTGCCTCTACAACAAAAGCAATTGCCGAAGCCATGATGGAGATTGTGAGTCGACACAAGGCTTCAAAATTTTCAGCTCGGGATATTATTTCTCGAACTGTTGGAAGAGGGATTTGTGATAACTGCGATCCCGTGAGGGCTGCAAAGGTTAGACCAAGGGCCAAAAAGAAAACAATTGCTTTGGTCTAAAGATGAGAGTGGTTTTCCAAGGGTTGCAAGCCGGTCTGTGAGCAGCAGGAATTGTCGTGAGAATTCCTTCACTGTGAGATCTCCCTTCTGAAGGTTTTGGAGTTGGTCACAAAGTCCAAGTTCGTGAGACGGACCTATGAGGTCAAATTCTTCTTCTAGAGCTTTCCATACGGCCATGGCGGTATCCTTGTCGGTGACCATTCCATGAGCATCATCTGTGAAAGAAGATATCTGCAAAGATGGAGTCGTTGATCTATTGATTGCCATGTCAAGTACTCTTTATTTGGTTTTGTGGCATCAGTAGGGTCTGTTGGTGGTGGTGACTGAATGGTTCCATCGACATACCCAAGCAGGCCATGATTTTGGAGAAGACGACTTACTTGGTTATGCCAAAATAGGTAATTTGTTGCTGTAAGTTTTATTGTTACCAAGTGAGCAAATTCGGCATATGTGAGGGAAATCGATGAAGAGGATGTTGGTAGAGTTTGTGATAGAGTCATGGCTGGAGAGAGTGTGTTGTGCATAGAAGGAAGAGGAGTGTTTGGAAGTGAGGATGATGTATCGGAGAAGCTAAAGAGTATTTCTGTAGATTAGAGAGGACAGGAGTGAGAGAGATAGAGAGAGAGATAAGCATAAAGGGAAGTGAGAAGAGAGTATTTGAGTAATGTGATGGATTTTGTATAGGCAGAAGCTTGTGAGGGCTTTAGTTTTGGCTCTGATATCATAATGATTTGTGCTAAAGAATTAGAGATTTGAAGAAGAGAATTTAGCCGCCATATATATCTCTGGAGTGAATTCTGGAATCTTCTTGTGTTGGGTTTCACATTTTGGAGTCTTCTTGAGATGAGTTTCACTAGGTTGATGGGCTATAATATGGCCTTCACTAGATTTAATCCTCCGATGACAAAGTTTGTGTGGTATGCAATTTTAGAAGAAGACCGCAGACACTTTGTCTCGAATCCCGTACCTCTTAATAATGGTAGAATAACGGGTGTCCCAAAAATGGGAATTGACCGTTGCTAGCTTTCAGCCGTAGCCATGTCTTGACTTTAATAAGCTCCAATAGGTACGTGTTGTGTACTTGTTGCTCCTTGAATATTTTTTCCATTTCATGTGCCATATTGTTGTTACTCAAAGTTACCCATGTGTGCCGCAAAGTGTCTGCGCCTCCCCTGATCCAATGTAATCGAGTACAAACCAGCTATAAACCTGTCTCCACGTGGTACAGACCGTGACATAAAGCAAAAACAGATGATCGCCATCCTCCTCGACAGTGAACATGTTTTTGAATTGTCACCTGACGGCCACAACATGGAAGCATTGTCACTTGTGGTTGGGAATTTCTTCAGCCTCCCATAACCAGATTCTCCAATATTTCAAAATAGTATAGTACATGGGTCTAGAAGAGAAATTATAGGACTGTGGAATGCAATTTGGCAGTTAATATGGTGAGTTATATAAAAGTCCGAACCTATCGCATCTTATACAAAATTAATGTGAACTACTCTTAAAATTTTAGTCATAGCGTATTAGGTTGTAGTATAATTGTAGCATCATATTTTATAACTTGATATTTATATTGTAAGAGTGCAAGTGTGAGTCTTACAAGCCCTTGAATCTTTATTAGGCGATGAATCTATTTCAACTCTGATACCATGACAATATTCATGATGGTTTGAAAATTTACTAGAAGAAAACCATTACTTTGTATGCTGAAAACTGTCTCATTTTACATTGTCTTATATCCATATTTATACTACTGAAGCAGACATGCATATAACTATTGCCTAACTTTCTGAGTTTTCTATGTTGTAGCTTTGTTAACTCTAGAAGTCTCCCGAAGCTTCCTGCAGATTGCTTCATGTCAAGGTTTGTTCTGGCAATCTCCTGGCCGCTTGTATCATAATTCATCATAACAAGGTCTTCTGCTGGATGGGCTGTCTTCTTTTGCTGGATGGGCTGGTTTCTCTTCTTGGGCTACAGGCGTTCTCCTTAGGCTTTAGACTGATTGATATCCCCAACATCTTCTATCACTTGTACTCGGTTGTGACCAGGATAATTGAAAAATAGAAATTGGGACGAAAGAAACTTCTTTATGTTGAATCAACTCATACATTTTATTCTCATTACAAGACCTATTTATAGTACTACGAATGAAAACAATCCGACATGATTAGACGCTCCCTTTTTTATGTAT